>JAODUG010010346.1:2500-25699 GCA_027564795.1 Aphredoderus sayanus | reverse complement strand
ACCTATTTCTACAGCTTACACAGACATATGATGTGCACTGCTGGCAGAACAAGATGCGACTTTAAAACCAGAGGACATCAGGAAGGTTAAAAGGCACAAAAAAACAACCTAAATACATAAAGAAATAATTAATAAAGAAATAAATACACTCAGCATACACAATTAGATGGCGCCGCCGTGTGGCCAAATACGAGATATGAGTACATCACGAGGGTTAAGCATGTTTAAACTGGCACTACTATCTTGATAATGCGCTGCTTGACTCTAGACCAGGTTTTCGATCGCTCAATCACTTCCCGCTGCATCAAGATAGCAATGTGCCAACAATGCACCAGACCACACCTCATGTTTAGACCAACACACCAACGGGCTTTCAGATCTGTGGGCAGGGCACATGTGCATTTGCTATTTAAATAGCATAGCACTGCTAGTTTCAGACCGCACTTGCGGTCTGAAACTAGCAAAGATGCACATATTTATAATCTATTGTGGCTAGATACAAACAGCAAAGGAACACTTCCATCAAACATCAGGTATGTATTTACCACTACACAGTATCATGTCAAATGCCATGATGAGTTTAGCCCACGCACTTAGCTTTTGAATGCCACATACATTTTACAAACTGCTGCTTCTGAACGATAATTGGAGAGCCAGATAATGATATGGAGGAGAAAACAAAGCATTTAATGCAACCAACAATTAAACATGTTTCTTCTTATAAAAGCATGTATTATCGGCATGTTAGATGGTATTCCTAAACTACACAGGTTGCACAAGCTCACATATTATGAGCAAGCAGATGGAACCAGTCCCAATCACAATAGTTCACACTAAAAGCCAAATGCAAAAGGCTTCTGCTAGACTTTTCTATGCACACAAAGTTCAGATATTGTGAGTGTTTCTGTGTGATTTTGAATATCTGCAAACATGCATATTTCTGTGCACGTATGCCGTTGATGTGCACATGTATCTCTGCACGCACATTTCCCCAGAGTGTGTACTTTCTCTGGGAGCACTCGGCATCATATGAGCTGAAGGTAGTGAAAATGGATTTAGTGAATTACCAGGCTGCCTTCTCAGCATCGGGTCCTGGGGATTAGCACCATGGCTCGGGTCCAGGCAGGGGATGTGCAGACACACAGGAGGATGGGATCAGTGTGTGAGGCTCTGGTCAAACACTGGTCACACACGCCAGCCCCCGAGAATCAGCAGAGACCTTGCGGTATCACAGGCAATCCCTCCCAAGGTCAATAGAATGGGAATGTATGCCTACATGCATTCTTTTCATATCACTCTTTTCATAGTGCCATATCCTTAATGTTTCACATAAATATACTCACATAAATATATAGTATGACATAAGTGCTAATATCACAGATTAGCAAAACTGTTCTGTGAGAAAGTTTCTAAGACACATAAAGCTCTTAAATCATCTATCTAAATGTTTATTTAACCTCCTTATGTGTGGATGTGGACAAAATTATAATAATAATAATAATAATAATAATAATAATAATAATAATAATAGTATTATACTTCTTTCAATCAGTGAGTCAGCTAAATCAACCATCATATAGACAATTAGTCGATCAAGCACATCAAATGCCGATTCTAATCAAGCGTATACTAAACATGTCTAAAATCCCAGTTAGTCTTTTTGCTGTGCTGATTAGGAAACACCAGGACAGCCCATTTCTTGATTGTTTTCAATGGAAATATGTAAAGGTGCAGATATCAACTTACTATTGTAATATATAAACCTTTTAATTGCTGTTAGTATTGCAGTTGTTCTTCCCCAAACCAGTATATTTGCTAGAAGAGTTAAACCGACAGATTCCTGCCTCCTAAAAATGTTGTTGAACGTAAAAAATACTTTGATTGTTTTAAAAATCAACACAGTTGCATTTCATGGCTGTGCCACCAATATGTTAAAATATCACATGCAGCCAATCACATACTGTTAAACTGCAGTGTGAATAGCCCATGGCTTTTATTTTCTTCAATCAATAAACTCAACCAATCAGGCATCTATATGGGACAGGCATTTCATTACTTTCACACAAAACCCTTGCTAAGAAAATATGGGAAATATTATCAAATTGCTTGTCTTTAATTCCTTGTTAACTCTAGAGAGAGCAGTCTTAGTTAACTCTCTTTAACGACCTATCATTCATGTTTGCCACTGCTTATTAAACATCAGTGCACCAAACAACATGGTGCAAGAAAAGGAGGAAATTTAATTGTATGCGGTCATGTGACTAATGATAATTAGTGTGACTAATGGGCAAAGGACTTCACAAGATACACAACTTGGCTTAATTTTTATGAAATACTTCTTCATTCTTTTGATCGGTGGACCTGTAATTACAGACTATAGAAAGGAATATAATAGAGGGACACAGGCTATTCTGACTTTGACTGCTTCAAACTTAGGTAGGGAGTCTACTAAAGTGTCTCTCGTTTACCATGTTGATAAATCTGAATAAATTACCAGTATACTTTGGAGCTCATAGTTTTAGAAAAAAATAAAAAAAATACTTTAACAGATCTAACGTTGTAGCATGTGCTGGGCTACTTGCCAGTCTTCTGATGTGAACCGAGGTGATCTCTGGTTGTGGTTATTAATGTGATTATAACTATTCATATCAGGGCACGAAGTGAGAGCACATATTGAGTGCAGAAGCAAACATTTATTAAGTTCCGATTCACCTCAAATGCTGTACAGCTTCGTTGAACTTTCAGCTTTTCTCCCACTATCTCTCACTACTGCTTCTCATCACCACTATATTGACAAAGCTTGTACCATTTACATGTACATGCGCAATCTAAATATCTTAGAACTAGCTCAAGCAGATGACCTGGTGGGAAGAGGTTTGATAGGCTACAGTACATCTAAAGACCTTATGGTATATTAAATACAGGCCTGGCTTCTAATTGAGACCAGCTTTTTTTTGTCAAAACACGTAGCCACCCCTGGCCAGTCAAATGGACCAAGAATATATTTGCGACCCGGCTTTTATTTGAAGTTTTACGTTATTAAAAATTCCCCTCACAAACTACGATTAAGCTAGAAAGGATTGCATTAGTATACATTTTGTCCCAATAGTACTATTCAAGCTGAATACCTTGGTCTAATGGACTGATGGTCCTCACCTATCAGAGCAGCCTAGCTACTAAATACTAAACTGTCTGTCACTGTTACCTGGCAACAGAGCTCCCTCGCACATATCTCATTCATTCTACAATATCTCAACCCTCTCACTGGTACAGTGGTAGACAACAAGGATCTTCATGTCTGTTGTCATACATTTTCTAAAGCAAGATGCTTACTGTACATGTATGTCTCTCAAATACCTTCTAATCGCACAAAAGAAAACATGAATTGCATGTCATGCTCCCAGCTTAGAGCAACGGGTCTGTAATTAATTTTGCTGGTAGAGGGTGGGCTTTGTGGCAGCTTCATTTATATATTATATAATGGGCTGCATTCTCTTATAAAAGATCTACTTTTAACCATTGTTCATGTCAATTTACAGTGTGTGTGTGTGTACTGTAGCTATCTTACTAAAAGTCAACACTGATGTTGCTGGAGAAATTGGGATGTCATGATTTTAAACCAAAAATATGTTAGTGTAGTATGTAGGGAAAAGAGTGGCTTTAGAGACATAACTGTTATAAACCATACTACAACATCTAAATAGACATGAAGATAACAATTTAACTTTCATTCAGAATTCAATATAGTCATAAAAGAATACACTGGCATTGTTAAAAAAAAGTGTGTATACATGTGAACATATTAAGGGTAAAATGTTTTTGGGAGATTTATACATTGTTTGTTTGGAAACAAAAACAGCAAATATTGTATTATGTACAGTATTTCCATACATGTACATACATGTATTTCCCCCTTTTCTTACAGTATGTCATTGTTTTCTGTCAGTGACGCTGACACAGCAAAGAGTGTTATCGGACATTTCTATATATATATAGTATAAAATGAACTAAAACCACAGTGTGTTTACTCTAAACCCTTATATTAATTTGCTCAATGAACAAACAAATGACGATGACACCAAATACTCAATGTAAAGTTCCACCCGCAAACAGTGGTGCTTGAACTGTACACTAACTTGTCCTATTTCTCTACTATGGAAAGACAGGGTAGTTTCCCAGTCATCCGAACATGATTCGCCAGTTCCTCTGTTCACCCCGGTGTTCCACAGGGCTGAATCACCTGCTCCACCTCATTTGTTTGTGTGGCCTGCAGCAGCAGCCACTACATACATCCATTTAACCCCAGTCAGCCACCACGGGCTCAGTAATGACCCTGCAGTATGATCAAAGGCTGAGCAACGCCTCTAAACTTGCTTAAACACAAAAGACTGACAGCCAGTCACATGAAAGGAACATTAAACCGGCATTCCATCATTCCCCTTTAACATTGCCGGCATGGTGTAGCCCATAATGAGCAACACACACACGCGCACGCATGCACACACACTCAATGGAAAGCCAGACGGGCAGGGGGTCAGGCACTGACAAAACTTGTTGAGACCGGGTCAGTCTATATATGAGCAGGGGGGCTGCTAATGGCAGAGTAACCACAGCTCATTTGTCAATCGCACACCACCGATGCCATCCCAACACCACCACCCATTTCTATCTCAGGCCTTTAGTCATTTGTCATTGTCCATCTTGCGTTTGTTATCGCTCAGTCTAGTCATAGTTTTGCTTTCTTTTATGGAAAAGACTTTCCATGTATAAACATTTGGTGATGTCAGGTTTGTTAATCAGGTCACAACATCCCCATGTGTTATGTTATGTAACGTTATTAATCAATAGAAAGCACATTTGCTTTAGAAGAAATACGTGTACTGACAACAGAAACTTGATAAATGCATTTAGAATTCAACATATATTTGGAGGTTGCTTTGTTTAGTGGATTCATTTGATCAGCTTATTTACAGTTGGTTTCAGTAAATTATTTATGTATGTGTTGAAAGCATAGTGGTACATTTATATAAGTAAGAACATGGCAACATAGCATTACATATAAAAGTTAACCAACCTACACATTAATTAACAACTGATGTCGTTTGTTAGCCCATGACATGTGGGCATGCCTGACATGCTAGTTTGGAAATCACGGCTACACTCTGAATCAGCTGACAAGCTGCAAACTACTGCCAGTATGAATGCAGTTAGGGGTTTGGTTGCTATAAGAATCTGGTAATTTGTCTGTACATTTTGATACATACAGGAAATGATGTTACATTATCCAAGGTCTGAGATGTTCTGTCAGTTACAGTCTGATCAGTTTGGACATGCGAGTGGTTTTCTGAACATTCTAAAGACTGAAACCAATTACGTCCAACTTTAAACGTAACAATAGTTTATTTGTGTTAGTTTAAGATCACATGGGTGTCACAATCATTAAACCCATTTATCTTAACAAATCATTTTTTGCATGTTTGATAGGAACCAAACAGCGACAATATAGGTTCTCTGTAAGTGTTTATTATATTCACACACAATTAGTCTGTGTTTGTTAAGAGAACAGGTTCTATTTGTCTAGCAGCAGCAAGTCTTCTGGATTTTTGGTAAAGCCCTCCTCGAAGGAAATTCCACCAGCTACCACTGAACTTAAACATGAGTATATACAATGTTAATGTGTAATATAATATTTTAAACATTAATACACAAGAGCAGCAAACAACTCGTTTGAATGTAAATATATAGTGGTATAGTAATCCTGGGCAGAGAATGACATCACACTGTGTGTGTACAGTATGTACAGTATGTGTGTGTGCTTTAATCCAAGTTCCTCTGTTCTTTGTTTACATAGCTGAGCCGGCATCACAGTGCTTTTGTTTGAGTCTGAGATGCTGGGCAGAAAGTTATATATAACCACTTTTACTATTGTCCTCCTTAAAGGAACATGTGGCAATTCACAGCCTTAAAATAGCAACTTAACTTGTTTATCACTGTATTTCACTGATTTGCACTGTACTGTAGTATTCGCTAATAATTGACATACCCCTTGGTTCCTTTTATAGGACATCAGACAACAAAAGGGCAGGTAAATCATCGCCTTAGTAAATCAGTTTGGAAATCTTAACTGATTGTAGTTGTAAATGTGTGTTAGAAATCAACCCAAGACAGAGGGGTTGTATCTGCCAGCAATCTGATGATGGATAAGCTAACAGAGCAGGATAGAAAATCTCAACTCAATAGTCAATCATTACATCAAATGTCATGTTTACCAGCTTAAGAAATGCATAAAAAGCAATACAAACTCCAATACAAAATGTCCAAATGTCGTCTACTCACATTTAAACATTGAATGTATGTTGTAGAAACAAAACTCAAAATGCCATCAAAATGTCATGTTTTTGAAATGGTCCCTTCAGCCACTACTCAACATAATTTACAAAAGTACAAAATGTTCTGATCCGAGTGTATCACCTCAATCATATTTCATGCTGGACAAATAGAAAATTGCAGATTTGAGTTAGTTATCAGATGCTTCCCCCCCCCTATTTTTTACTGGTTAGAACTGGATGCCAGTGCTCCAATCTGTGAATATGTGATAGACTATTAGACCACACCCAGACCATTATATTCAGAGATGAGAATGTCCATGCAGTCTTTTTACGCTTCAAGGTTTATGTTTAGGTTTAGGTTGGGTGGTGCAGTGGGTAGAGCGAGGTGATACAGTAGGTGACCGAGAAGTCGCTGGTTTGAACCTCTTCTACTCTTAACCAAGTGTCGAGGTGTCCCTGAGCAAGACACCTAACCCTAACCGCTCCCCGGGGTCAGATGGCACCTTGCATGGCATCGCCATTGGTGTATGAATGTGTGTGTGAATGAGAGGCTAACTGTAAAGTGCTTTAAAGTGACCGGAAGATTGAAAAAGTTCTATGCAGTCCATTTACCATTTAGCTAAACCTAAAGTGGAATGTTGATGGTTTATTAAATTCTGCTAAAATAAGCCTTTATTTTATTCAATGTTGGCCCCAAACTATAGGATCTCTGGCCATATTTTGGGGCCGATTTGCCCCTCCCAACAATCTGAGGAAGTTCTAAACTCAAGGCTGATCTGAGCCGATTATATGAGCAGATGACCGTGTAGTGTGAGGGGTTTACAGACCAAATACTATCGTTACCAACTGGCTCTGAGGCTCCCAGAATTCAAATCATGTATATCAACATGTTTGATATTTATTTATGTTTATTGACAGCCCACCTCCTGTTCTCAAGTCACATTTGTTCATGAAGAACTGTGAGATCTTAAGTACCTGCAACAGCGCCACTTATTTAGGATAAACAAATGTGTTGTCCTGCATCTAACGGAATCGTCTAGTGTGTGCTTTCTAATGAATAAAATATTTGTTCGTCAAATGTGTTAAGTCAATTCATCGTCTTTTAATGTTTTTTTAAATGGTTCAAGATTCAAAAAACCTCAAGTGTGCACCAGGCATTAAACATTTATGTTGTTTGTTTATATATTTCTTGTGAGGCCCGCAAGAAGTGCATACTTAGTGACTAGGTACTATATGTCAGAATGACAATATATTTCAGAGTTTACTGTGCAGAAAATTGTCGCTGACAGCTGCTGTAGATGTTGACAATCTTGAAGGATGTTGTGTGTGGTTTTCACACACAAAATCCTTCAAGAATTTATATTAGTCCAGTGATATAAAAAAAGCAGTCATGAAATACAATTAATCTTAAACAATTGAAACAAGCATAAAACACCCTACTATGACACTTTGGTAGCCTATAATCCTCCAAATTTTGTACAGTTACATTCAAAAATGAAACAAAAAACACATTATGGAATTAATTTGCAGGAATTCAGTATTATATAGTACATACACATATCCTTAGTGGTCCTATACATCCTTTCATATGCTGACTTTGCACATGTCACTGAGAAATGTGCACTTTACTCAACATACCTGTCACCAAATAAAATAAACTGGTAAATTCAAAATTGTTAACCTGACATGCCAGATGGATTGTGGTGCACAAATCCATCTGGGAAGCTGTCCATAGGAACTGTTTGTTTATGGCAGTTTCTGTCATAAACATCTTGTAAATTGATTGGATTAACCATTTTTCTGTCACTCTGACCAACATATGACATATAATTAAACTATTGCCGAAACCAGTTGGGAGTAGGGCGAAAACATATTTTCCGTCTAAAAATGCCTTTAATGCTGTGGTTCTATTTTCACTGAAGATATAGTATTCAGTTGAGATAAAACTGACGATATAGCATCATCTACGTTTAGCTTTGAAGCTCGCGAGATCAGGATGGTCACACGAGGCTACACAATTGTAGCTTTAAATCTACTGTTTTCCTACAATATTCGAGTCTTAATCTGTTTAAAAAAAATTTACATTTACCTTTACTTTCTATGTAACGTTACTTTTGACAAAGACGTCTAGGACATCTGGAATAACTATGCAGTTCTCAGCTGTAGCCTACACAGTAGCGGCAAACTTCAACTTCTTGCTTTACTGAGTAGTATGACAAGGACATAGTGCCCAAATTTCACAGCTTTTAAGTCTATAGTTTTGTACTGTATAAACCGATTTGGAACAGAAACCTCTCAAAAAGCGTAAATGCGGTGCACCAAGATGGTGGCACCTTCAGTTCAAATCCATCACTGGAATCAACAATATTGTCCTACTTCAGAATAATGCTGTCTTCCTTTAACCCTCCTGTTGTCCTCTTGGTCAAACTGACCCAACGCACTAGCTTTTTGTGGCGGATAGAAGGCGCTAAACCTAATTCTACAGCTTACACAAACAAAAGATGTGCATTGCTGCCAGAACAAGGTGGGTGTTTCAAACCAGAGGACAATAGGAGGGTTAAATGTCAAAGAAATACAACACAATATTTAATAAAGAAATAAATAAACAGCACTGACAATAAAGAGAACTACACAATCAGACACAATCAGGTGGCCCCATCTACTAATATAATATTAAGATGGAGAGCCAATAATATAGCCTATATATATATATAATTTTCTCAATGTAATTGAAAATAGAAAGTGATCGAAAGCAGATATGATGCCCAGAAAGGATTGCAAGTTGTCAGGGTTATGGCCATATTTGTGTACTAAATTTGTAACTGTAAATCTCTTACTCTTGCTCTCGCTGTGAAATAACAGCATTTTATAGCAGTTTTTTGTGTCAAAGAGGAATCACTAGATTAATTGATTAGTGGTTCCTTCTCCCTTTACATCTCTCTCATCTCTTTCGGTAAAACTGGTTTTACCGGACGTCCTTGTCCTTGTGTCCACTGCGTGTGTGTTTGTGTGTGTGTGTGTGTGTGTGTGCGTGCGCGCGTGTGTGTGTGCGAGAGAGGGTACATGTCTGTGAACTCCAGCTCAGCCATGCATGTCTCATTCTCACCCCACTCGTCTGCACATTCTCCGGGGTGAACAGGGCTGACAGCTAAGCGATGGCCACAGAGAGAAAGAGTAAATCGACAGGGGACGGGGGTCAGCGCTCTGTGCCGGCGAGGCAGAGCAGCCAAAAGAATCCCTGGGGAGCTGAGACAGGGGTCAAGGTTCATCTCCACACCCTTTTACAGCCATGGAACTGATGTCACAGAGACCTTGCATGCGTTGTTGGGTGAAATAAAGGGTAGTGGCCCGGAGAGTTAGCGAGGGACCACAGTTTAGGTTAAGGTTTAAAAATCAGAAAATCACTACTTTCAGAAGTGCAGGCATAGCTCATTGATACTGGCTTTGACACACGTCCCCCTGTAGACAGCAGGCCGTCCTGATAGCGGTGTAGCTGGGAGTGCCTACCTGCTCACTTGTTATTTATTGTGCCACAGCGGTCAGGGCAGACTTTATAGGTGTTCATCAGGCATGCAGAATGATGGGGTCAATAAAGGCAGCCAGTCACAGCCCACCATGACTTCCCAGGCGAGCCGTGTAAAGGTAGTGTCTGCCATGACTCATTTATACAAAGCTGTCATGACTCCTATGTGTGATCCCCTACTGAGCAGCTTTATATTCTCCCATGGTCCTCAGTGTGGGCTATGTGTTAAAATGCAGTAGATCAATTGAATGACACTACACATCCCCATGTATATTTGTTCTAGCTGCTGTTGATTGTACACATATGAGCTGGAGGTCACGCTCCACATGCAGGGTATTAACACTTTTGCTCTACTGTGCATCTTGCAAAGTGCTCCTTGCAATGTGCTCCAGCCCTTCGCGCTGAGCTGGTGGTCAAACAAAGCTCCAGCTCTATGTGGCACGAGCTCCATCTGCTCTGGCCAGCGTCTCCCTCCATGTACTGGGACGAGATGTGGCCTTCACATTGGCTGCAGATGGAAACATCTAGCCATCTTGCCAATATGGCCTGGGACACGTCCTGTTTGGCAGGAACAAGAAAAAAAGACCAACCATGAAGGCTTTAAAGTGGTGAGAATGGCCAGTAAGGCAAAACCAATGTCTTTCAGCCATAGGCACGTTTGTTTCAAAACCAATGTCTTCCAGCCAGTTTGTTTCTTTAGAAAATATATGAATCTGGAAAGTAGTTGTCTTTCCAACAACAAAAGCAATCTGATTGTAAATTAAAAGTTAAAACATTTACAAAATCGTCATGTCAGTAATGTACTACAATATACAGCATAACATTAAAAAACAATGCTGTATTTCAGAACTAAATGTGGACTGATAATATTGCTGAATGCTTAGATCTAAGTCTTTCATTAATAAAATACAATCTTGTTAAATAACTTGAAAAAGCATATTTCTTGGATTATATGACTCTTATCAAACCTTGTAGTTTACACTGCAATACAAGTATCTGCTACTATCCTTAATTAGGAATTTAACCTGGCAGTAGGATCAATATCTCTGATGAAAGCATGCGCATTTATTAAACATTGTTTATTGAACTTTGGGTGGAACCCAAGGGGAGAAAAAAGTTATTTTATTATCAAGGGAGAAGACATACAGTATATTGATATTGAGCTGTTTGCATGCACAGTGATTTCTACCCACACCACATACAGTATTCACACACACACACACACACACACACACGCACACTAGGCATACCAGTGGTTATCAAATTCCCAACATGTCAAAGATAGTTGCTAATTCTGTTGAGTCATCATACTATATGGTGCTCCATATTCAACAACAATATTGTGTGTGTGTGTGGTCCAATCAGTGACCAGTCTGCCTGGTTTACATTGTTTATGTGCTATGTCTCACAGGTACTGGGCTTAGCACTGTGCGCCTTTTCCCTTCTACTGCATTAGTTAGTGTTATTGCAAGCTTGCAGTTTTTACTATTTAATTGCCTGTTATGTCACTCTTCCCAATGCCAGTTGAAGGTGAGGAACTGTTGTTGCAATTGGCTAGTCTTAATAAATAAACTTAATGTGTGGCTAAACTGTTTGGTGGAGTTTATTTTAATTGTATTTATATCCATCCCCTGAACTACAGTCAAAGTTTATGAGATGTATCCCCAGCAAGTTATTTGCAGATAGAGAACTAAATAGAGAACTAAAAACACAAGTGTGGCATATTCAAAGCCTTTTAATAATGACATACACATTTTGTAATATCATAGAAACATGCCTGTTAGTGGTTAGGTCATTGCATATAGGCCTAATAGCACTTGGACAGGATATATTTCTCCTGTCCATATATATATATACCTGTTTCATAAGACTTTCCAGTCGGTTAGCATGTTGTTATTAGTGGTATGTTGTGCACCAGAAACTAATACATTTTTCTCTTTCTCTCCATTGTCTCCCTCCAGGTGACTCATCGCAAGTCGGTAAGTCAAGATACTCTCTCATCTCTGTTTGTGTGACACAAACATCCCCTGGTTTTACTACTGTCTAGCAGTAGCCAGCATGAGCTAATGCAGGCTCGTATGACTGCATGCATGCACACACACAAAGAATCACTGGTCATGTTGGTAGGACCTAAACACATACTTTTACATCTCTCTTTTGCAGTAATCATTTCCAACAAGGTTTTCCTTGTGTTGCTGTATGAAACTACACAATTGTGATACATATTTGTCAACAGTGTTAAAAGGCCCCATGTCATTCCAAATAGTTTCACTGTGGATATCATATATTGGAGCTGAACATTGTTTTTCGGATAGTGCTTTTTTAATAAAATGTTTCTAGTAGTTAATAATTGGTTATCTGAGATTTGAAAAGGAGTGTAGCCCAGCCACTTACTGTAAGACAACATACTGTAACCAGACAACTCAGAGGACCTTTAAATCAGAGCATAAGGATCTCTTTATTTTTAACTGCTTCTAATCTATAATTTATTACAAAGTCAGTCGAAATTGAGATATACTGTATCACAGTGCAATGGAGGCCAGTGGTAATTACAATGTACGTGAATTGATTTTATATACGTTTGCTGCTTCTGCTCCAAAACATAAAGCATGCCCGTACCACTTAAGCTTTTATTATGGCCCAGACAGAGGCTGTAAATGTGCTGACATATCATGCATGCTAGCTTACAACCAGCGTATCATTTAGAATTCACAGGGGCAAAGGAAATCATCGACGGAGACCAGTATAAGAAGGAGAAGAGATGGACTAGCTAATGGGTCGTATCGACACCTTGCGAAAGCTGTTCGAAAATGAGATCGCTTGAATTTAAAAGTTTGCAGCAGCAGCAGTTTTTGAGCAGCTAATTTGGAAACTCGGGATGTGTTAGTATTTGCACACGCCTCATAATTATAAACAAGCAAACGCTGCACCAAAAAGTCCCATTATGTACAGCATATAGCAAGCTATAGCACAGCAGAAAGTGCATAATGTAATACATTTTTACTTGTGCAGTTGGTGTAAAAATAACTTGTCATATTGTAACTTGCATATGATTATTGCTCTGGGGTGCTTTCGACTATTAGTCTTCTATTCTTTTTTTAAATGTTCATATACTTTTTTTATTCCATAATTGATAGAATTGAAATACCTTTATGAAATTGGGTTGTCACTGCAGTGATGAATCAGACAGTGAGATTATATTAGTGTCAGTGCATTCTTTATGAATAATATAAACAGAATCATGCACATACAGTATGACTTTAGAAAAGTAAAGGATTAAATAAGGCATATATTTTCACCTAACAATTTATTCTATTCCATTGTGGGTACTATCTTAATGATAAAGAATGTTTAATTATCCAAGTAGATCAATTTAAATAAACATGTTGGCTAGATTAAATGATAATGTCATTTTAATCTGATCTATCTCAACCTAGTGTTTGAGAATGTATGTGTGTGTGTTGGAGCCTACTAGCACATGCTGGCATTGGTGTGGGTGTTTCTCAAGCCATGTATTTTGGAGTGTGTGCTTCCCCAGAGTGCTGGTCAGTTAGTCAGTCCAGTGCTGTATTTGAATAGTAATATTGTTCTGGCCTGCTGGTGACCTAGAGTGTGTTGGAAGATAGGACATTTATTAGATTTGAAAATGCAGCAGACATTGGTTTTGATATTTGTTGAAACACTTAGTTAAAAATACAGAAGATGATGCATTATCTTCAGAGATGCATCCCATTGCCTGTCAATAAATTGTAAACGCTAGTAGGGTTATGTGGGTCATGCACAATTGTTTGTGTGAACTATGTGTACATTGGGGGTGATATTCAATAAATTAGTCCACAGAGAGCTATTAGTAAGCGAGAAGAAGGTCAGACTTTAACCAAACATTTGCCATCCAATATGTAGTGCTAGGTAAATTATATCATGCAGTCCAATAGCATTTCAAGTGTTCTGCCTTTTTAAGTGGCCAGACCCAAATGCTTTAGTGGACAACACCATAGACATGGAGCAGAATTCGTCAGCTTGGGGGACTTAACCTTTTCAATAAAATGAGAGGGAATGTTGTCAATGCCTCCTGCTATCAGCTGTGAATAGCTAGTACCTGACGCATGGTATGCATTCTACGCATTCTATGAAATGGGAAATGTTTTTTTAAATGTTTAAAAATGTTTTATTTTCTTGAGAATAATTAAGCGCCATCTTTCAAGAGCCTGATTTACAGCTTGAGGTTTAGTGTGTCTGCGATGTTCAGAGATGCCAGGATGCTTTCATGGAGGAAGTGTGTGTGATTTGTATTAGCGGGTGACTCACGAGGATGAGAGCACCCACACGAAACACAGGCAAAGAACTGAAGATGGTAAAGTCACAGTGTCTTAAACACCTACCCACTAACGCAAGGAGGTGTTTCCATGCGACAAAATGTTTTGAGGATTCATACTGCATAATCATCTGATTTTCGAGGTTAATTGTGATGTGTTTGTCATGTTTCTCCATTCACGGACAGGATTATTGTGGCAGGCAGTGGCAGAGATAATTCTGTCTCCCAGATACAGAAACGATCCTTATCCTTTTTGCTGAATTTTAGTATTTTAGAAAGTGCCTGTGTGTCTCTCTCTGTCTCTCAAACCTTGTTCTTCCCAGCTCTGATGATTAGCATCATTCGCTCAAGCTGTTCTCTCTGTCTTTATCGCCCTCTTTCCCTCCCTTCCCTCCACCATCCAATGGCAACCTTGGGGCAGGCGAATCTGCAGTGTGATTGGTTCAGCTCACATGCACACACTACCCAGAATGCTTCACTTATCAAGAAATTGGATCAGAAAATGAGGGGATCTGGCTCTTCGTTAGGGACTGCAATGCAAATATATATATATATATATATATATATATATATATATATTTGTTTTCTACATCTCCACTCCAATAGTCTTAGCAGTCTGGGCAGCTTCACCCCATGGAAACATGCCAGACCCTGTAGCATTTGTAAATTCCTTTTTAATTCCAAGCAAGTTACTGTATGTATTACATTTTCAATGACAGTTGGGAAGTCCTATTAGTAAGCTGCTGGCTTCTGCTCTTTTACAGCTATGAGGGAACAGTCCTGCTGTAGAATTAAAACGGACTGTAACTTTGCTATAATATCACTTTCCTTTCAGTAGGCTACTTTTCATTCCAATGCTCCTCACTGAAGCAATGCCCTGGATATTTATTCAGAACAGTGTTATGGTATGAGGCCATGGTAATCCAGGCAAATAAAATCACTCCATTATCCCAGGGAACATAACCAGTACTTAAGTTATTGTCTGCCTAGTAAAGAGAGCAAAGCCTTTCAAAAGCACAACACAAATCTCCGTCCTAAAGTACCACGCCTGCGGCTACATTTGCATGTTGGAGATGGTAATAATGAGGGAGTCACCTGAGATAATTACCACTCAAGGCCTGTGACTCTCAGATGCCACCACTGGGAACCAGTTAACTAGCAGCGATTAAATGACCCTTTATTTACTTGTGACATTTACGCTCACATCACACCAATACTTAGAAGAACGTAAACATGGGAAGTGTAATGTAGAATATGTGTTACTCAGCAATTGTCCTTCTACCCTTTTCTTACCTCAAAGAGATCACTCTGTAATAGCTGGACTGCTGAGAAATCCCATTTGATTGTTATAAATGAGGTGTTATGATTTCAGCTGTGGTGCAAGAAGCAAGAAGAAATGAGCTCACCACGTAGATCTAAGACTAATGTCATCTGCATCTATTAGCCTTTGTAATTATAAAACAGCCATTAACAGTCTAAATCATTAACCTTCCAATAAAATGGAAGCTATGTGTTGATTTCCTTTTGCGTCCAAACTGCAACGTAATCTGCCCATCTTTTTAAAGAATCTCAGCATGCAGGAGATGTTTACTTCCTGTCAAAATAAGGAGTACGTGTCTCAATTGTGATACTGCCAGTTCACCTGGAGACTGGGGGAAAATAAATCCAACCACTCAATGAGAATGGAGAGCTGTTTTTCTGAAAGTACACACACATGTGATACGGTGTGCCCCATGGAGAGCGAGGGTGGGGAGGGATGTGACACATAGGAAGAAGAGGTAAAGTCCAAGTAATATAACGTAATGTTTTCAGGAACTACAACACACGTGTTGTTTGTTTTTTTAGAATGTTTTTAATGAGGGCATGTGTTTGAGCTGTAAGACAGACATTAGAACAGAACATTGACAGTGTGCACGGAAGCTAATAAATACAAAACAAGTACAAATCTAGCATGGTACCCCCCACCGCCCCTGGAGACCAAACCTCTTTGCGGCGTAGAGACCTCCAACACCATTCCCCCCTTCATTAAAATACACTTCTATTAGCCTGCTCTGTGTTCTTTTGCTCCACATCCACAAGGAGCTCTAGGCTCGGCACGCTTACTGCTGTAACATTGTCCCAACTCTGGGAACAGGCTGGAGGAAGACTGAGTCAATGAGCGAGAGCTGTACAGAGAGATACAGGAACAGAGAGGATGATGTGGCTATATTGTGAGAGTAGCAGGGGTGTAGCCTAAGAGGAGCAGGCCACCGATCTGGAGGGGTCCTGTTCATTAACACACTGCTTTATTAACAACAGCTGGTGCTGGGCGCTGGCCCCAGGCACAAGGGTGCACACACACACACACAACGCCTTTCTACAGAGTGTTCCGCATATGTACAGTATATAATTACAACATATATTAGTTTCTTTTATGCATTACATGAACATGAGTCATGACCTCAACTGTAATTAACCCTCTCATAAGCAGGACACTGCAAGTAAGATTGTTGCTTGAGCACCAACACCTATTGTATCATATGGTCCTGCATGGCACAGCTGTAGTGAAATCTACAATTAATTGTGGGTTTTATTAAATTTGGAAAAATTTGGAAAACTTAATTGTAATAATTGTATGAAATAAAATTATTATTATGAATCATCGGGGCACCACTAAGGTTTTAGTATCCTAACAAGGCAATTTAGTTACCTTTATCATTATTAATACATAACATTTCAAAATTATCCTTGTTATTAGTCAATCATAAATATGAATTTATGAACTCCTTACGATGATAGGGACCCAACTTTGTCTTACACAAACAATAACAACCACTGCTTCTTATAAAATAATAGATTTATTAAAACGCAGACAGATTAAACCTGGTATGCATAATAAGTGGTTATATGGTGAGTAAATGTTGCATAATAATTATTATACCCTATAGCTAAAGAACATAGAAAATTGTACGATTTGTAAGATTTCCTCATAAAACATCAAAATGCACAATAAGGGATTCAACCTTATCAACCTTTATAAATAAAGCAACATGTGTGAACAGCGTGAAGTGGTCTGTAAACTGAAGCTAGTATAAAAACTTTATTTGACGATTGCTAAACAACTAGCCTAGCCTTAGCTTGGCCTAGTTAGCTCCTTCCTAGGCTAGCCTTCTAACCTAGCCTATATGCTTCCTTCTTCTAGCCTATGTTAGCCAACTCCCTGTCCTGCCCCATTTTCCTAATGGGGCAGGACAGGGAGTTGGAAGGGGAGGAGAGATCAGATTAGGCACCGGCTTTGCATAAGACAATAATAATAATAATAATAATAATAATAATAATAACAATAATAACAACACTTTATTGTATAGCACCTTTCATACACAATGTGCAACTCAACGTGCTTAACAGTTAAAAACATTTTAAAACAATGAATGAAAGGAAGGAATTAAATTAAACAAAAATAAATAAGAAACAACAGAATATAAACATATTCAGAACCGCACCACACATCATGAAACAATCACATTGTTTGCAAAAATTGAAGCTACATATGTATTCTTCACAGCCACTTTAAGGGAAGACGCTCTGCTAAAAGCTCATCATAAAAATGTTTACCTAAACCAAACACAATTCCATAAAATAAGCAAATAAACGTGCACGTGCAAACGTGCATGTCAACAAAGTGTGCATAGATGCGCACATATTTTACACTATTAATTGCACTACTTCATGCTACTTGCACACAAACCACATCACATATGAAAGCAGAGGCTCCATAGATTTCAACGGTATATGTCTCATCACTCTACAACTAAAAGTCACTAAAATATCGCATAAAGAAGAGTGAAAACAATCTAAATAAAGCCCAGAGGGGGGGAATAATAAATGAAATTATGTCTGGTGTGTCATATCCGGACAAATGTGTAAACATCCTTATAGCTGGCCAATGGTCGCCCATGGTCTGACGATTCAGAATGTGTGTCAATCTTTAATATTTATCAATTGGTTGTCGAGATTTTGGCCTACGTAAAGTATGATGTATCACTCGCAGCATTCCATCAAAAATGCACACGCTGTACAGTTTATATTTTGCACAGCAGTTTTACATTATATATATAAATATATATATTGCTTTATTTATATAATAAAATATTTAAAAGCAGTTTGGTACATTAGAAATTGCAAATGGCACGATGGTGTAAAATGTTACAAAACTGAATTGCTCAAGCAATCCCGCGTACATGCCTCTAATGAAACCTCTCTAAATCTGCTCTGTTTCACTTTATTAGAATGAATTTTTGCATAGGTACTATACAGATGTTGGGTTATATTTACTTTGAAAGTGAAGAGTATTTCTACCGGAATGACATTTTTCATATTCTTTTGTTTTCCATCTCTATATACTCTATAATTGAATTAGAAAATGGTTTACTTATATATGGATTCACATTCAATAGCTTCTGGTCTAAAACAAGACCAGAAGTGTGCATATAGGCCTCATGGTTGAGGAGCTATACCTAATTTATTGGGTATTTTTTCCTGAAAATAGGCCCAGGGCCCAGCAGGGCAGAACAAGATAATGTAAAAGCCATGAAAATAATAAAATCCATTCCCTAAAGTCTTATTTGCATTATCCCTCTAACTACCTTGGCCCCTGTTAATGAACTTCGCTAGCAGTATTTTCCTGCCCTAGCTACATCAGCTACTAGCGGCACTTTGCCTGCCCCAGCCACTGCTACTAGCGGTATTAACTTGCCTAGCCAAATCTGCCAGAGATTGTTTGCCTGCCCTAGCCACATCTGCTACTAGCGGCATTAACCTGCCCTAGCCAAATCTGCTAGCGGTGCTTTGCCTGCCCTAGCCACATCAGCTACTAGCGATACTTTTCCATGGGAAAACTAGTCAATTCATAATTATCTATTCCATGTACCTACCCTAGTAGCCCGTAGGCTTTTCAGAGAGCTACACCTGATCAAAACACATTTGTAAAAGGGGCGCGAAACAACAGGAAAAGTTTACAAACCTTATGCAGAATTATAAAACATTTTATGATCTAAGTAAAACATTTAAAATAAATATTTATAAAACTAAAAAAGAAATTTAAATTAAAATATCATAAAATACATGTAAGGATAAAAACAGTAGACGTGTCACACGTTGTGCCCATCTCGCCGGTGTGAGACCAGGGAGGGCATTCACTGAACATTGTTTGCACCTGGGGGTGATTTGGGAATAGGCTTCACCTGGAGTGTTTTTATGTTATTTAAGGCTGGGTGTTTAGTGTTGGGTTGTGGGTTTTTGTTTAGCGTGTTTGCCTTTGTTTAGGAAACAGTTAACGGTCACCAGTCTACGTTTCGTACTTTTGTTACTTTCTTTTATTAAACCATTCAAGCTTAAACTATTTTGTTTTGCACTTCTTCTTTTCGCCGCCTGCACTCGCACTCAGATCGTGACAGGAAGTTATAAGGCTAAACATTGTGGTTAAAATATAAGTACTCAGTCATAGACACGTGAGAAGAGAAGTGTTTTTAACCTGGATTTAAAAATTGCTACTTTTGGGGCATATCTAAGATCCTCTGGTAAATTATTCCAAATGTGCACAGCATAAGTGCTAAGCGCAGCTTCTCCATGTTTGGTTTCTCTAAGACAAGACATGCCTCCCTTTCTGACGTGGTGCCGAAGGGATGGTTCAGTCGGTCTGCTGTCACTGGTTGGGCGTCCGGCGGTGACGTGATGAGCGGTGGTGGCGTTCATACCTAGGCTCCGTGGCAATGACGTGGTCATCTATAGAGAGCGAGGCGTTCCCCTCTGTCTAGGCGGGGTTGATTCTCCCACGCCTGTTGGTGACGTAAATCGGCTCTAGGGGTGGGGGTTATGCGACCCCAAGCCTCCTGTGTCGATGGCCGTTAGCTCTCCCACCTGGTGGTAGGGGGATAGAACGCAGCTTTTCTGCTACAAGGTTTCTTCCATTGAGAATGACACACCTAAGTGTTGAATTCGGTGTCCGCTGGTTCTTCGTGGATGAAAGCTATGAAACTTAGCCTGGGTTAGGCTGCTACTCACTCTCATCTGAGTGAGAGGCTACTGTCTGTCTTGCGGGCGTGCAGGTCACCAAATTAGGTGTCTCGTCCTCCTAACACGACGATACTACCGAATTGTAATTAAGACAAAGCCGCAAACCTTGTGATAACTACTAAAGTTATTTAAAAAATAAATAAAATAAAAGATACATTACAGTATAAAAGATACTCAATTTCAAAGTTACCAAGCTACAGATTTCGAGGCGTTGTCTCTGCCTCGAGGCGCTTCACTTGGGATGCAATGAAATTATTTTCTACATCGTAACAAAACCGAACAGTGATGATTTTCAGCGTGAACGTGTCCAGGAGAGTCAAGAGAGAGAGACAAGAGAAAGGAGGGAGAGAGGCCTCTGGCCTTTATAATCTTATCTAAGGCCCAGCCCTGGGAGGAACTGAAAGGGGTTTCTGCCACGGGTCTGCATAATTACTCACTTGAATAAACTATCTCTCTGTATTAAACCAACTTTACAATATTCAGTCGTTAAAATTACAGTTATCAAAATAACCACCTTCGAAAACAACACAGAATGATACCACACACACGTTAATTTAGGGTTCTTCTCCTGTGGAACAAAGTGTAAGTTTGTTCATCTGTGGCTCGTGGGAGTCTCACATTCCCCTAGAGGTGTCTGACCATAAACTGCAGCATTGGTGTGTCTCTCAGTATGTGAGTGTAGGAAAGGTGAAATGCATATAGCTCTTAAATGTATTAGAATGAAACTGTGTTTCATTCACACTTATCCTGTGGGTGACCAAGGGTCACAGCTATTTCCAATACAGCTATTAACCAACTTTCTGTTACTATCCATATCCAAGGTGCTGACCAAGGTTCACTCAGATGATCCAGACTTCCCATCACTATCTGGCTTAGTAGTGTCTTTTGTGTAGCCTACACAGAAATATCTGACACACCCACATGCCGGAGGGGCACGCCCATTCATTTGCATGCAAGTCATTATGAAAAAGGCCATGCAATAAATAAATGTGACATTATGAAAAAGCCCCCTGAAATGAAAAAATGGCATTATGAAATATTAGCCTCTTGAAATGCATAAATGTTGAATTATGAAATGAAAGTACTGAAAAACTTAATTTATTGGTTATATTTCTTTATATATGTATTGCCTGCTTTATTTATTTACTTATGTATTTATTTAATATTGACTTAAATGGCATTCCATAGATTATATGGATGTTGATTTAAACCGGAGAAGGCCGACTTGGATTTGACAGCATCGAATATCGCATATTGACTACACCCACATTGACTGTGTGCCCATTTTGGCAATGAAGGCATAGCTATCACTGTAGGCTGTTGAAGGGCAGTAACGTTATCAATAACCTGCGATGGAGCAGGGGAACCACTGCGCTGAATCTAATGCTCTCTACACTTTTATTCTTGTATGCTAAGTTATCCTGAACACTGACATGGTTAAATACAGTTTAATGGTCTAACTCCACAATTCAATACTAAATACTGTAGGAGCAAACTTATCACCTTTTGATGAAATTCGCCATTTGTGTGCTTCATGTAGATCCGATGAGTTTTTTTTTAAATGGCGGAGGGGCCGGCCAGTCCCTAAAATGAGAACCACACCTAATGATTTGTAAAAATCAATAGGTCAAAGTCCATTTTTGAACACCCTCTCCAAAATGTTGCCGGCTTCTGAGATTGCCAACTGCAGTGCATCTGAATGTATGATGAATTATTTTTATTTTTGTTATTCTTTCTTTATTATCATATTCTGAGATCTAGGATTATTCATAACATATCTGAGGCTGCAGCCTCAGACACCTAGGCAAATGACACCACTCATTTTAAGCCATAAATAATGGCTTTAAATATGTGGACTATTTCTTTCAAATAGAAGAAAATCTATAATTTGATGGACTAACCTGTGTGTAAAACAAATTACAGAAAATTATAGAATGATAGCGTCTTCCATGTAGATTGTACGATTATGGGGCAGATTAGCCTACGCTAGAATGGGACGTAAAGCACTTCCAGTTCTACCTTTTCAGTACTTTACTCACTTAGTTTCGTTGTTCATGTTGTTATGCCCACACCAAGTTGATAGGATAAGTAAGCTACTTATAGATTGCTATTTTTGCTGTGTCCTAGTCTATTAGGCTAAAGAAGTAACCTAGTCTTAATTAATGTTCAAGACATATAAATACTGTAGCCTTTACATCTCCTTCCACTTCCAGCTCTTGACAAAACTATGGTCAAAAGTGTGGGGCATTCATGTAAAATACTAGGCAGTTTGCAGTTGGCTCAAAGCAGTAAACCATCGTTTATAGCAGCAATATTCACAACGTCTTTGTTTTGGGTTAAACCTGTAGGCTACAATTCATTTCACTATTGAAAGTGTGCCAGCTTACATAGCCTAACGTAATTCTGCTTTGGAGAATGGAGATGAAAAGCATACACACAGGCTACAATAGGTCTGCAGTTCTTATTTTAACAAGGTGGAAGCGATCGAGAAAACGGAGGCAGAATAACTAATAATTTAATGAATAATCTTTATTTGCATGTAAAACAAGAGGACCAAAACTGATGATTAAACAAACTCAATAAGAAAATGTTTGAATTAATTAAAACATTGAATTAATGCAATGGCATGAGTGCACAGGCAGTTCTAGTGTTAATGCCAATAAATTAATTATTAATTTTATATATATACATACACACACACACAGTATATATACACACACACACAGTATATACAGTATATACTGTATATAGTGGCACTACAATAGTGCCTTTCCACAATTTCCCTTTGGTGTTCTCACTGAGATGCCCCCTGGGCTATTCGATGGTTATAAATAATGGGAGGGGTCCATGTTATCGCTCCCACAAAGAACTACGAAACAGCAGAACAGGCCTGTACCTCTGCGGTTGGACACTGCGCTGGCTACGGCTAACTTTAATCTATCACTGCACAGGGACAATAGGATTTGTGTCACCAGGGC
>JAODUG010010345.1:0-50406 GCA_027564795.1 Aphredoderus sayanus | reverse complement strand
TGGCCAGTTGTGCATGCTGCAATTTTGTGCTGTGAGCGTGTGTGTGTGTGTGTGTGTGTGTGTGTGTGTGTGTGTGTTTGTGTGTGTGCACGTGGGTGCACGGGGGATGGGGGACAACAGGGTAGTCACAGCAGGTTACACACAACAGTGTTTGGGGCCAGCGAGAGGTAAACATCAGACATTTTCCTTGCTTGTTAAACTAACAGCTCCAAGGATCAACACTGCATCAGTCTCCTATGTGGGAGGCCTCCTGATTGCAGGCACTGCCCCGGGTTCTCCGCTCTGCTTTATTATTTCTCATACCAGCCTTCAAAAGTGCTGAAGTGCACTGTGAGGTGTTCATGAGTAAACATTTGAATGTGAAAATTGACCATGCAATAACTCGTATGCTGCAGCTAAGGTCCTGGACTGTACTATCAGCATCAAAAAGGTGTCACTTTTAAAGCTTCACATAAAAAGATTTTGGCTGATTAGGGGAGCAGCTTGCAAAAATGATAAGACTACATTCAGGTAAATCCATTATTTTGCAACAGGCATATTGAACTTCCTCTGACCCTCAGCTTACTAATTAAAGCATTAGGCTACTGGTTTTAGAACAGAGTAAACCTCATTTAGCCACATGGTTACATTCACAGCAGAATTGAGCATCATTAGAATTTTACTAGAGATGCCATTATCACTATCTTAACTGCTTATAGATAGTTGTGTGATTTTGAACATTTCTGATATTTTTAAGATGACCTATCAATCTATCTAGTTATAGAGTCACATCAGATACACTGTAGTCTAGCACCAATCAGAGGGCATTTCAAATACAAGTATTGTAATCAAAATATTGTCAAATTGTAAAATATTGTAAAATTGTTGTTTATATTTGTATCTTTTATATTCACCTGACAATTCATTCAATAAAATTCCAAAATATATTGAGTTATAGATCTAAATTAAACAATGTAACACAATAATATTGTTGATCATGAATGCACACCTCAACCTTGAAGTAACCCTTCCTATGCTTGAAATCCACAAAATGTAAACAAAATCATGTTGAGCGGTTGGTACATCATTATATGGGCCAGCTAGCAATGTCTTTTATGCTTGGCAATTTGGATATGCTCAGCACTGCCAGACCCAAATGTTTCTATCGACAGCAGCAAAGTTTGTCCGGAAGCTTATTAGTATTTGGGTTCTTATCAACTGGGAACCGAGACCAAATTAGCACCAGTTCTTGGCCCATCTCCACCAACCAGGGCTTGATCTGCTAGATCATAATAATTCATCTAAGGATATAATCGATATAGAGTATAACATTGTTCCAAAGGTCCTATGGGGCTGTTAATCCGGCTGCTGTGTATCATTTGTGATAACGAGAAGGCCATAGCAACCTGAGAGTGGAGAAACCCAAAAGACATCAGTTAGCCAGAGATAAGGCCTCTCCTCCCTGTACCCACTAATAGCATTCCCCATCTCCCCTGGCACATCCCCTTGCCTCGCTTCTAAATCAAACATAGAGGCCTTTTATTAATAGCCTGTCAGTAGAGTTAACATTTATTTCATGTGTATTCATCTGAACAGCTTTTACAAATGGCTTGGCGCTTGTGAACCTGCTCTTGAAAAATTAGCCCTGTTTCTTTTTTATTTTTTCCCATACTCTCCTCATGAATTTCAATGACTAAGTGAGCGCAAAGCTGTGAGTCTACCTGGATGTTGTTTTGCCTTAGGGAAGAAAAAAAAAAAGAAGAAAAAAAAGAAAAATTACTATATTTAGAGTGTTCAGAAATATCACAGCATGCGGTATAGTTTGTTAGAAACGATAGGCAATATCATGGGACATTGAGGCAGATGCGAAGGTAGACATGGTAAATAAATCTCCTGGCCTATGCCTAGAGGAATGCTTACTGAAGCACAGGCTAATACTGCAAAACCAGTATGCTGAGACCATAACAACCAGTTTAACTGGTTATGAAACAGACCACCATCACACCTAAAAAAATATGATAAATCATATTAATATGATTTTATATGTTAACTATCTAGTCATGTGTATATGCCAAACAAAAACCTTTAAATAAATAAATAAATAAATACATTAATAAATAACTGAACGGACGGATGAGAGGACGGAGAGGCAGGCCCAGAAGATGCTATCAAGATTTATCTAGTAGAGATCTCGCTAAACCTAAGTGAGGCCGACAGCACCTCTCCACAGAATTTACAGCAGCCCATTATTTCATTTTGTGAATACCAAGTGTTCTCACAGCATTGGCACTTGGGAGACAGAATCCTAGTGAGCTGACCCAAATTGATTATAGGTGCCAGGAGACAATCTATTTCTTCCTCCAAATGTGATAGCACGGAACGATGGCACCGTGACAACAGGGCTGGAGTGGGGGGGGGGCGTTGGGGAGTGACAAAATAAGGAAAATGATGGAGAGCAGGGAATGGGGAGAAAGGGGGGATAATGTGCAAGGTTTTGCAGCTGCCTCCCCATTTCCAAAGGCAAACATGCCGATAAAAGTGTTTCACTCTGCAGATCTATTAAGGCGATAGTGCTGCACCCAACAGAATTTAAACATCAAGTGTGTTGCTAAACTTTTCTCTTTGTAGCGCTACAAGCACCCAGGAGATATGCTAGGTGGAGTGCTAACTTTGAAGTAGAGCCTATTAATTAGTAATGCTTTATTGGGAAGCCGCTACCATTTTTTTCCCCTAAACTACACATTGATTTATTTCAACTTTGGTGAATTCAATTCACATAGTATTAAAATGTGTTGTTGAGTAATCACCAGAGGGACCCTGTCTGCCACAGGAAACATTACTTTGGGCATGGACGCTAACGGGAACATTAGTAGTGCACAGGTATGATTTTAAAGTCCTGTGACAGTCCTGTGTACTACCCACAACATGCAATACTCTCTCATGAACAAAAAAGGTAAGGCAATACAAACGTTGCTAAATATAAATGATCTGCACCTGTGACCCAAGCTACAAACTGTAGCCTAACTTAAACTAATTTTATTTTGCGGGTAGGGTTTTCACTGGTGTGAAACAAAACTAATTATTTCCAATACTCCAATTATACCAATTATGTCCAAGCTATATGATTTATTTGGTTAAAATCGTTTTTCAAAGTAGACAACTATCAGTTTCTCTAATGAGCCATAATATAACCAAATATGTGATTCTAATTTTGAACCATTATTACAATGAAGTTATTAAAAATTATGTTTAAGAATTCGTTTTTTTAATGTTCCTATGATCAGCTGCAATAGCAATCTCTGAAATGCTCATGTCTGTAATTCCTCAATGTGCTGGCTCCCTGTGGAGAACATTTGTTTCAATATCTGAATGCATTAGTACAGCATTGTACATAGAATGTTTTTCTACACCTGGTGTCAAGTGCTGTTATTTATTCATTACCTGAATGTAATTGTTTTCCACAGTTATTTTTTTTACATTACAGTGCTGTATATGAATTACCTTCTGTCAAGCATTTATTTACAGTAAGTCATAGTTTTTATTTTAGTTTAGACTGCAAACTAGTGCCATTCAAAGGATGCTGTAACAAAAATTAATTAACACAAGTAAGTCTCGCTGAGGTTTCAGGTGATGGAGGGTTTAGTTGCGTTTTTGTATTTATACTTAAAGGAGGGTTTGCTCACATCCTCGGGTTTGAAACAAAAACAAAATTGTTTCTCTACCAGCTGCAAAACATTCTCCAATATTTCCTCTTTAAAACGGAGTGGACAATTTGTATCAGGAGTATTGTGTACAGTGGAACATAGGCTGCTGTACGTTTACACTCCTGTTGTCCTCCGGGTCAAACTGATCCAACGCACTACCTCTTTGTGCCAGATAGAAGGTGCCAATTCTAATTCTACAGCTTACATCAAAACATAGGCAGGTGGCGCCATCTGCTGGCAGAAGAAGGTAATGCATTTGAAACCCAAAGACAACAGGAGGGTTAACTTCTATCATTTTAAATTGTTCAAGTTACATCTTGACATTTTGATTGTACCAACAGAGTTCCCAGAATATATTGATACTAAATGAATGGAGATACATACTGTACACTTCCACAAGCTCTGCTAGAGTAAAAAAGCAATCAAACCATTTCTCCTGAAGAAAACAGCCAAAACATTAAAACTCAGCCTTGTGTGGTTTATGTATAGGGCAACACAGGTAGAGCTGCAGAGCAGAGAAACTCGTCCTTCACCATGTGACACCCTCGCCTTACTAATGAGCCATTTAACAGCGGCACATCAAGGAAGTTCAGCTGAATGAGAGGCCCCTCGCGGATTTCGGCAAGACAGCATCAAATACGATGGAGATAGTAATGCGTCATGTTGACAGGGGGAAGAATGAATAATGAGAGAATGTCCATCATTTCCATCAAGGTTGTTTCAACATAGAGCTAATCTCTTCAAACTTCCTCCCCATCCTTGTGTCTCTCCAGAGAGGGAGAGCTTTGCCTGCGGAGCAAAATCAAATAGATGAAAGCTATGTCCATCAGTTCTCTGTATTGTTTCATCTATTCATTAAATGACATGGTGAAATAGCATCCAACACCTTTTCCTTTGT
This sequence comes from Aphredoderus sayanus, assembly GCA_027564795.1. Classification (NCBI taxonomy): domain Eukaryota; kingdom Metazoa; phylum Chordata; class Actinopteri; order Percopsiformes; family Aphredoderidae; genus Aphredoderus; species Aphredoderus sayanus. Next base: position 45,825 of record JAODUG010010345.1, on the reverse strand, counting down.
GGAACAAAATTAAAGAGATGGTATGACAAAAAAAAAGATATATCAAGGCATAACCGTTCACATCTGCAACTAGATTAACTTTAACACATTTTCCTGTCTGATATTTTTAGAATCCTTTCAAAATGTATGCGGTCTGTAAACCATAACACTAGATGTTGCGGATCCCCACTTTACAGCTTATGAGTATTCATGAGAAAGAGTGGTTTCCAAAAGGGAGGTAATCTGCGATCCACTGATAGTGTCTGTCACTGTCGATGTGAGCCGGTGGCTCAGGGGACATTGTTAGCTTTCCATTATGACACTCCACTTGCATTCCAGCTCCCAAGACTTATCTCGTAGGAACCAAAGCATATGGAGAACAAACAAAAATGTCCACCACTGGAAAGGCCCAGGCAGCTGTCACAGACATCTGAAGTCATTTGTCATTCCATCTTTCACAAATTCACAGAGCAAGTTTAGTTTTCAAGTTCATGAAACACAAGTCTATGAACTTTTAATAAACCATGTAGAATCTGATCCCCTTATTAATATTTCTGTCTTCCCTCACAAACTAATCAGTGAGTCAGAGTGCTCCATTTACTGTTGCAAACAAATGCCTCAATAAACGAGCACTTTTGTGCATGCGTTATTACACTGTAGAATGTGTCGATCATTTTAGAATTTACTATAAATGTTAATTAATTGCCTTTTAATGGCCTGACATTTTAAGTATTGAACCTTATTTCCAAAGCTTTAATTAAATAGGCTAGTGCCAGGGGGTGTAAAGGCAGTTACAATACAATAATGACAAGTTGCCACTCACCAATCGACTGAAACAGCAGAGAAAACACATTTAAAAAAAGAAGGAGATGACAAACTGACCATGGTGAAAAAAAGTTCAAAAAGGATTATCAGCCATGCAGGTAAAAAACATCTGTCTATCAAAGCTATCAGTTGGTTAAATAAGCAAATATTTGAGGTATGTCATGAAAAGTTCAGCCTGCAATGTCTAATGTATTCAACTGTATTTGTTGTTGGTTTAACATGGTGGGAGTATGCTGGTTGCTTAGCTGTGAGTTTGAAATCCCGAGGGAGATAGTCTTTATATATGAGAGTGCTAAAAGAAGAATAAGGTCAGAATACAATATGCGCTGTAAAAGGAGTGCAGGAAACAGAATAACTAAATGCAAGGGTCCAATCTCTAGTCAGCGCGTTAATAATATAACCAAAACTTGGTTCATTAAATACAGGGACCAAACAGAATATTTACTCTATTTCCATTCACAAAATAAAGAGATGAGAACGATTTAACCTTAAATGTATTGCAAGTGTATGTTGGTTATGGGCTCATGCTACTGTATACAATATCCTGCTACTGTAATATCTATCAGAAACAACACTTCACTAATAATACCATTGTATTCATTATGCACCATCAATTGTTTTATTTGCATGGGGCACTGATCCCCTTCCTGTGTAGTCCCATTTAAAGCAGTTGTAATTAATTAGGGAGCACTGTCACTCAGCTGTGAATAATACATTTGACAGCATGTTATCCCCAGATTACTAGTAATGTATGTAGTGTTCCCTTATGAGAGCCAGATGTTAGCGAATGCAGAGAAAGAAAGACGAAGAGAAAGAAAGTCAGAAAGAAGGAAGAGCGGCGATGGTAAATCTGACAGCCCAGCATGCAAATGTGCCCATCTATCTTGCTAGGGAACACTGAGTGTGCTTTATCTGATCGAGCAAAGGGCAGTTAATCTCAGCCAGACAGTAGTTTGAACACACTAGACCTAAATGGTGATGACTATCAACTGGCTAGCTAAAGCTACAGTGCTACTACTCAGATACTAAAGTTTCCGAACTCAAGATAGCCTCTTGTGTGTAAGTACAGTGGTCACGCATTTCCATTTGTTTAAATGGTGCCAGGACATTACTAGCATACACTGGATCTCAATCTTTTAAAAATGCATACTATGGAATAAACTCAAAAGACACAGGCTTGAGGCTACCTGCTGTTCCAGAAGGTTGAAAAACCACTATATAAATGTAGTCTATAATGCCCATGGTCTCTGCACGCGGGCCATCACAAATATGGCTCTGTGCTGATTTTTCAATGGGGAATAACGTCAATAATGACATTTCATTAAAGTACCCATGCATGAAAATCTATCTAAAATGTATGTGCTTATTCAATCTACGCATATTTTTACCATGCGAGTGTTCTCTGAAACTGCAACAACCATTTGTCAAAAGTTACGCACTCACCTTTTAAATTTGTGTGCACCACAGTAGGACGACAACCCATAGTAACATTGAAAAGATGCGCAAAAAGAGTTGTGCAAATCCTTTACGATGGACCTCCAGTCTGCCAGAAGAACGGCATTTTAGGTTATAGTATTAGCCTATACAGTATATGTATATCACTTGTCTTATGTGTTATGAAAATATTTCTTCATTACAAATCAAAGGGAGGATCTTTCCCCAGAAGTCCTCAGCAAGGTTCAACTTTCTACAACATGAGGAGAAAAAACAGTCAGCCATACGGCAAAGCCATACAGCAGAACTATACAGAAGAGCCATACAGAAGAGCCATACAGCAGAGCCATACAGTAGATATATACAGTAGAGCCATACAGCACATCTATACAGCAGAGCCATACAGTAGAGCCATACAGTAGAACTATACAGAAGAGCCATACAGTAGAGCCATACAGCAGAGCCATACAGTAGATATATACAGAAGAGCCATACAGCACATCTATACAGAAGAGCCATACAGCAGATCTATACGGCAGAGCCATACAGTAGATATATACAGTAGAGCCATACAACAGATCTATACGGCAGAGCCATACAGTAGAGCCATACAGTAGAGCCATACAGCAGATCTATATGGCAGAGCCATACAGTAGAGCCATGCAGTAGAGCCATACGGCAGATCTATACGGCAGAGCCATACAGCATTGCCCTACAATAGACCCATCCTGGGTGTTGGGCCAGCCAGTGTACAGCTTCTGTTGTGTTTTAGAAAGACCCTCCCTGCCTGACACCTGGAAGGAAAACAAGCAGCTCCTCAAAAAGGTCAGCACAGAGAGGGCGCCGAAAGGGAGGGAAGTCTGGACAATGAAAAGGTAGTAGTCCAGGTGGTACTTCTAAATTATTTGTGCCCTGGGTAGCAGCAGCCAGGGCTGGTCAGAAAGGCAGCAAAATGCCAGGCAAAGTCCCAAAAGGCAACTTAAGTTCCACAGCGCTTGCAAAGGAGAAGGCAGAATACACACACACGCACACCCACACGCACACACACACGCACACACAGAGTAGCTGTCACACTAGCTCAGGGAAGCAAAGGTATGGAAGAAACAAAGGGAGAGAGGGAGAGAGAGAGAGAAAGTGATGATGGCTTATTCAACAAAGTTTGAATACGAATTAGGAAGTACACTGTCACAAAGGAAGCATGAAGACATTGTGAATGTGCGTGCCTGCATTTTTTAAATATTGATTCCTTCCGATAAATAGTCTCAACCTTTGAGATCTTGTCACCAAGGACCTTTCTCATACAGTCACGCTTTGACAGAACATACCGTTAAACTACAGGTGAAGAATACATAGCTTGAGATGCTTTCATCAAAAAAGTGCAACTAGTACTGCCATTATAATGTCCACTGACTACATTATAGCACCACAAATCCCCATTTTCCAGGCTCAGCATTGCTATTTGAAACAAACACTGCATGAACAGGTGTGGCAGAATGACAGACGGCTATACGCCTGGGTGCTCTGTCGTGGGAGAAGTAGAGACGGGTGTGAGCTGCACTCAGCATGTGGGGGAGGTGGATGCACCCTCGGAGTTTCAAATCAAAACCTCCACATTTTTGATATGCTGCACAGGGGCAGTAACAAATCAATGATGAACTCTACATCACACACCAGGGAAGCTAGTGAACATAGGTTTGGTTATTGATGCAATTTGCTTTCTCAATCAAACCTAAATTAACCCTCAGAGCTATCGATTTAACACAGCATACGCTGCCCTTCCTAAAATAATTGCCCAAATAAAGCCCCAACAACCATAAATGGCTCACCAAGTTGTGTGGACAACAGCAAGGTCATTTGTGGGTATAGGGTTATATCTTTATTCATACAGTACCATGAAACATCCCTTATATGCCTTTTGCATGTTTCCTATGGCTCTGAATGGACTGTATTTGATACACCGACACTAGAGCATTCACATGACTCATTGAGCTAGGAGCCATTTTACAGATCAAAATCTGGGTCGTAACCTATAACATTTGTAGTATCTCATCTCTCACCTTTTCTTTCAACCTTGCCTGCAATATCAGGCAAAGCAATAAACAACAGTAAGTAAGCGAGGTGCTGCGGAATTGATTTGGTTTGTGACAGTGTGGCTCGTAGAGCACGTGTGTATTATCTGCTACACGTATGACATGTGGAGACCATCCTTGCCTTAGCTACAGTTCTAGAGACACAACTGCCTGTGGCTGTAGCATTTCCCAGATGAAACCCCTCTGGATGGAGACAGTGCCTCAATTCTATTTGTCTGTCCTGTTCCAGTAAATCAGCATCATCGTCAGCGACCGACTCCAAATTGAAAAGCTGTTTCTACCACGCAACAGTAAGGAGGCATAAAATGTCTCCCACCCTCATTGTATTCCAGTCTTGACGTTTCGATGCTGTCCACACTGGCCGATTGTTTAACTGCCTTTCCTGTGGGCGCCTGTAACTCCAGCATATGCACTCAACACTATGTGGATGAGATTTATATGCAGTCTATAAACCTCTCTTGCTTTCGACTCAATGCTCCATACTGACACGTGAAACAAATCCCCAAATAAAATCAATATATAATCAGTACAAGGCACACAGGCAAGTGAAACAGAGTAGGCTCATGTCAGAAGAGTTACATTTAACCTATATGTCTTGCAGTCCTTGAAATGTTGTAGAGGCTAGTTGTAAGCTGTATAATACCAAGTTTCCAAGACTAGATAAACTCTCAAAACGGATAAAGTATATGAAGATCAATACTGCATGCAACATCTTTCTGCCGGGTGCTTGTATTTGTAGAGAATAGAGTGTAGCTAGTCAATAAAGGCAATTATAGGAGCTGGCCACAGCTTGGAAAAGCCTGGTCTCTTTAATTATTTTCAGCAAAGGTCTTGTAAACTCTCGCTTGCACTCTGAATAGCACAATGATTACACAAAATGTCAGGTTATTACCTATAGAGCTCAGTTGGCTATTCGGGTCACAAGTACAGAGCTGACAAAATTATTAGTAGGATAGTGTGTTATATATGACCACTGGGAGGCAGAGCAGAGCAGAGGGACCCTGCACTCCACACACCAAAAGGCCTACAATTTTATCTTGAATTACTTTTATCTTTATTACTTTTATTGGCCTGAATGTTGTTCCTGAAAATAATTAATTCAAATAAACGTGTAGCTAGTTCATAACAGCACTGTGGAGATGAACAATGCGTAGACTTCACCACAGGAGAGACACAGTATGAGACTGATATCGCGACAGTGTCAAGAGAAATCACTATACATCAAAATCTACTTGCGGGTGTTGCCTCAATGGGCTCTTATCAGAGTCATTTTCCATGGTGAGTCCGCCCCTGTCTCAGAGTGAACTGCTGATTTGGCTTTAAACTTTTGACAAGGCCTATTACACAGACGGATGGCTGCGTTCGCCGGTAAAAAATGCAGACCAGCCAAGCTGAGTCGGGTTGCCCGTCTGCTGTCTCTCACAACAGCATGGGCCTGTTAAAAAGCACTCAAGTCGACTCATATCTGATGAGGTGTCTGCTTTTTCCCCAACAGAAGTTGCTGTGCCGCAGAGGGGCTGCTTCCTCTCAGTGCTAATGATCAATAATGCAGTTCAAAATGGTTGCCAACGCATAAACTATATCTTACAGAGGGAGTGGAAATTTGCTTATAGGAAACCCTCACAATGTACTTATGTGCGGCTGATTTGATGTTCCCCAATGTTGTAGGATAGAAAAGATTAATAGATTTCTGTATAATGACTCACAATGTAATTAGCTGGTACTACTACAAGCCCCCTTAGCGATTATCCATTATTCTAAAGTGTCAAACATCAGCCACGATGAATCTTTAAAATATCTCCCAAGTGAGATATTTCCTGGCAAATGTGTGACACTAGCCCCCCCATTGACGTTTTGTCACACTGGCAATCTTCAAGATGCTGTGTAAGGCAACCAGCTCCGCAGACGAACAGCTGACACACCACAAATCCAAAACAAGTCCAGATATCAAGGCTGTGTGAGAGAGACAGCAGATACTTACAGTCTGCGACGTGGAGGCAGAAGATTTGAATCAGAGATCATGCAGCTGAGCAAGCAGAGATTAGCGCGTTTGTAAACACAAGCAATATTGCCTCCCCAGCAATTAAAATGCCTTCCAGGTGTGTGAAAAATATGTAAATATGAATTTTCACTTTGACATTAAAAAGCAAATCGCTGATTATCTACAGTACTGTGTAGTGATTATTTTTGGGCTAATGATAAAGTTTAAGTTAATGGACAGCCGAACGTTACAGTAGGCCTAAATTGACGAATAAAATAGTGATGAAACATTAAATATAAAGAGACTTTTTTTTTTTGCCCGAGTACAATTACAGTAGGTCTTCTCAGGCTATGGTTGTATTTGGTGGCTACCTGTTGTGTAAAATGTACTAGTACCTTTCTTTCTTGATGAGCAAATTGAATAATTCATACAAATGTATGTGCCTTTAAAAAGATTAGGCTATATCTCATTATCCAAGATAAAGAATCTATTTTGAGCCATATAACTATACACAGGAACATTTCTATCCTTGGTAATACAAAAATAATCACCTTAGTTAATGGACCTATGAGAATATGCAATGACTGAAGTGAAACTGAGTGGAAAATGACACAAATCATACGCTGTATTATGAATCCCCATTGAATCCTTCTCTCTAAATACTAGCATATTAGCACTCTTTCCAATACAGTAATGGCTTTGCTGCTCCAAATCTCTTCTGATTATATTACAGACAGACAAAAACTCAAGCCTTAAGCGTGCCCTAAATCTGATTAAAGACATCCATGCTGAAAGAGAAAGTGGGTTTAAAATAAAAATTCACTCGCATACCCTCTTCTGGGCCTTTTCCAGTAAATATTATACAATACTGGACCCAGGTTGCCTAGATAGCCTAAGTGAGGGAAAGTGTTTGGACTGAACAATATAAACTAGAAATGGGAAATGGCAGGTTTCTGTCAACTAGAACTAGAACAAGGTATCCATTCGTGAAAAATGTTTTTGTTTAGCCTTTATCTTCTGTGACAGAAAGTGAATATGTAATGCTGTTGTAAATGAAGAGGTCCTGTCACAGAAAACATCTGGCCCCTTCAGTCATAAATGTAATAACAATAAATAAACGACATAGCATATCTGGCTTACGAATTTTCTTATACATTGTCTTTATTTGTTTAACTCCACAGGAGGTGCCTTAGATTTAGTCTAGCACTGGCAGGGCCTTAATGCGGTGGAGGTTTGAAAAATGGACAAATGTAGAGAGGCAAGACGGGTTAAGAGTAAAGCCAGGCTGCCTAGACAGGTACTTGATGTGGTGTGATTAATGTTCTACACAGAGCTGTAGATAAGTCAATATGCAGCTGTCAGGAAGTGCTGTAATGAGATCCATTTGATCAGATGCTAAGATTCAGCAGGCACATTCAATCCAACAGGTTAGTGTGCTAGACAACCAACCTACAGACAGCCTGGTAGGGAAAAGGGATAGGCGTGCTGCCAGTGGTAAACAGAATGCAGATTAGCCATCTGGCTAGCATACAATCACAATCAAATAGGACTCACACACACACACACACACACACACACACACACACACACACACACACAGAAACAGAACACGAAAGTCAGGCATAAACCTGGCAAACCATGTCCCTGGGCTGAGGCCTGGATGGCTATCAGACAAACAGACAGACAGGCTGTGGGGGCTGGCAGGCATGCTCAGGGTCCAAGGTGAGTCTCGTGCTCCCAGGCCTGCTTATTGACTGCTCCCATCAGTCTAGGCAGAGGTCCAAGAGGACGGGCTGGGCCCACTAAGGCTCACAAGCTTCCCCCTAACTAAGGAACCGCCTCTCCGCCCGGCTCATAATTATTCTGTTGGCCCTGTTCAGAAGCCAGGAACTCTCCCTGCTCCATTACACATTGCCAACGATACTGCATAGAGGCTCCCCAAGCTACACTAACAATGCTACAACTGCATTGGCACATTATAGCACACGTAAACAAAGCAGGTTCATGCTTGTCCTTTAATGCTGTAACCTTCAAATAGTTTTCTTTCTCACATTAGAATGAACCGCAGGTCAAAACAAGATATCTTACACATTTACACTGGGTTTCAACTGCTGTCTGAAGATAAAAGCTAATATAATGTCTCTAGTCACACAAGTGTATCAAAGTCTACGTTAAATCTTTGTTAGTCAGTGTGGGTTGTGTGCGTCAATCTTACAGCAATTCCTACACTGCATGTATGCTGCAGGAGTAAAATGGCTGCATTAAATGACTCAATAACAGCAATATCATTTGATTTCTAAAATTCCATGCAACATAATGAATTGCCAGATTATCTTAAATACATAGGCAATACTACCATGTCATCGATTGGCTGGCAAGTACAGCAGGCTACACCACCTCCCCCCCCCCCCCCCACACACACACACACCCCCACACACACACACACACACACACACATCACAATGGAGCCCTCAGGTAGAGAAAATCACTGAAAGCATAAACAAATTTGTGTCTAAACTCACACATTCATCTGAGCAGACATGTAGTCATTCTACAGGAAATAAGAGACAACAATTCCTTGAGGCCATAACATTTGTAGGAACGATGCAATTTAAGAAAATACTACGGGGCTGTGATAAAACCACATTGCTGTTGCAATGTGTCACACTGTAAATCTCTAACCTATTCCAGTAGCTAATTTGATTTACTTAAATTAAGTTATCACAGTTATGAAAGGCTGGGTATAACCAGTGCAAAATAATATGAAGCTGCGAGATTTGCGGGAATATATTTGGACCCTGACACCATCCCAATAACAGCGCACATAATTTATGCGGCATTAATCTATAACTAATTAACTGAGGAAATTGGACGCAAGCTCTACTTTTGACTATTATCTTATTCCCCCGCACTGGTCACAGTGACATATCAAGTTAGGGAGGTAAAATACTAGCAGAATATTGGTGACACTGTACAGAAAACCATATTTCCTCGTACGGAAAAACAGACCCAGGTCCTGTAAAATGTATGTTTTAGCCTATTAACTATAAAAAAATAAATGTGTGTTAAAGTTTTAAAATCTTCAATTACACCATTTAAACGTTTACGCGTAATGGATGTCGTTTCGACATTAGGCGCTCTGCTGCCTCACATGAGTACAACAGTATGAGCAGTGCAAGGACATGATTTGTTCATCGAGCAGCACTGCCACCTAGCGTTCACTCAAGAGATACAAAAACGATAACATGCCTTTTGCAGAGGCTACGGCTATTTTCTCAGCTTTGTCAAATATTTATGTAGTCATATTTTACGATATCAATACCACACAACAGGAGAGAGTATTTTTGATACGATATGGCAAGATAGGAATCTTAGGAAATTGCCATCAGCTGCCGTTGTTGATCTTATACCATATTTTGACATGAATATAGGCCTAAAGGTTATTTTTATAGCAACTATATTAATAGTAGGCTAGGCTACCATGCGAACAAACACGGAGTCCAACGTGACCATATTAAACAGGTTTTGCACTTTAACCTACCTTTCAACAGAGTTCAACTATTGGAGTCGTTTGTTCCAACCTTAGTAGGTTGGGAGGTCATCCACCTTTTTTGTAGTACAAAGATTTAATTAAAGGATTATTGAAGAGACAGACAAAAGAAAGAACAGAGCAAATCGTCAAGGCCTCCTTTACAAATTAAATAGCCTGGTGCATTCAAGCACGCACATCTTAAAGTTTCCCATATAAAAAAAAAAATGGCGCACCCATACCCCTCAAAAATGCAATCACATTCATAAAAAGTGTGTTTTATTTAGTCCACTTTAAAATTAACATTTTTCCAGATTCATAAAAAAAAAGAAGATAAAGCATCATTGGGCTTGCAGTCCACATCACAACAAAATTGCAAGGATGGACTAGTCTGAAGATGAAATAGGCACAGTTTTCATTTCAAGTCGTACATGCTTGACTGATGGCAAAATATTTACAGCAAATAAGGATTCTTTATCTCTTGGTAGCACACATGGTTGGGATTTCTGAGTGAGAGATGACAAGTTAGTTAAGAAATCTGAAAAAAAAAAAAAATGAAAAAAAAGGTTTGTGAATTTTCCCCAAAAATTTAAATATCCCAATAGTGTATATCCACTCAAAATGACATAACTTAAACATAAAAGTGGAATGAAAAACAATGTTGTGAAACAAACAACTGATGGTTGTCTTAATAACCATTTTCTACAGACCTAATCATAACTTTGTCCACTTGGATTAAGAACACTGAGTTAACTGTTGATGGGAAATCCAACAGATTAAATAGGAAAATATAGAAAAAAGAAATGGATAGCTGAGTTAGTATGCAGTACCTGATTTGCTCTCTCTAGTCTACATTTGATACCTTTGCATAACTTATTGAAAGCCTGTAACTTTCATTTCATTTTTAAAAACTCACAGTAATTCATTCGTTTCTCTCAAGTCCTGATACCACATAGCTTTTCAAGGCCAAAAAAAAACAAAAAACACAATGTTAGACAGAAACGGTCACAGGATTCTACCCTGCAGAATCCACATGCCTTCCGTGAGTCCAACATGCTGAATATTCCATACAAATAAAGGACACTTTTTTCTGTTTATATACATAATACTTTTATACAGTCTTTGCACTTCTTTTCAAAAGATTGAAGCATTCCCATTTAAAAAAAAGAAGAAAAAAGTGTATCCAAAGCACTTCATTATTTATTTTTCATAGTCTTTTAGTCTATTCCAGACGCATTCAAAATTTCTAGATCTACTGACTTGGGATGTGTTGCTCTCCCCTCAACTTTCAGTGTGAAAATCTAGTTATCCATCCAGATGCCTTTTAGTCAACTAGACAGCCTTTCTAATTATATTTTGTAATGACAACTGTTTGGATTATGTTATGTTAAAAGATTTCTTTCTCAAAACATAATATCACCCAGCATCATAGTTTAAGGAAATGTAATCTGGGCGTCAGCCTCAAGTCCTTTTAAAAGCAACAATGAAAAAACGAAATGAAAATGATCTCAGTGAAATCCCACAGACAAGGCAGTGAGTGTTCAGATAAAGTTCAAGAGTTTGCGCATCTCCACTTCAGAAGACAGGCCGTTCTTTGTCCACCTGCTTCCATACTGCATACAGCTTATTCCTGGCTCACACCCCTTCCCACTACTGGGGGCGCTGCGCTGTCCTTGTCCTGACAGCAGTGTAAACTAAACACAGTTCAGTGGCTATGGAGCTCCACTAGCCCCAACAGAATAAGGCTCTGCTATTATGTCGAAAGGGACAGCTAGATTTGCCTAGACTGCAAGCCAAGGCCTGCACTACTGTCCAACACCCTGCGGCACAGAGGGGGAGAGCAAGACTGGTCACTTGGGTCCCTTGGTAGAAATGTCCGTCTCTGTGGACTGCCGTCCATCATTCCAGGCCTCCCTGGTGCTCTTCAGGGCCTGTGTCCGCTGCTGGTCTACAACCACGTAGTCCACACGTTCGTCTGAAGCAGCCATGCCTGTTCCGTTGGTTTTCTTCTACAATAGGGGAACAAACATGTTGCTCGGTAATAGTTCGGTATAAGGATACGGATTTTCTTCACTTTACATATCAGTCTGGGAACTCTCAATTTCATCCAATTGCCTGCTAATTATTTCATTGATAAACGCCTGGCTGACAAAGTTTTCAAATGAGAGTTCCCTGAAGGATATGCAGAAGTGGAGCAAATTATAAAGGCATAGCTTGCAAAATCAGGATGGTTTAACCAGGGTGTACAGGATTGGGAAAGAAAACATACCTTTCTAGGAGGCGTCGACTTTCCAGGGTCCAGGTCCAAGTCTAGATATTCCACCTGTTTCTCTCCCTTTGGCTTCACTATGGGACTGTTCCCCCCATCAGCTGTCATGGGTGCAGCCAGTTTTATGTTCTACAAATGCAGGCATACAAAGTCCTGATTTGGTGAAGGGCTACACACATACAATGTCATGATGAAAGCGTTCATATCATTAGATATGTATAAACCTACAAACTGCAACTAAAGGCAGCGTTAATACTACACTAAAATGTATAGGATTAGCACTTTGATGTCAAAACTAGAACATATTAATTCTAAAAGCTGAGCTGGTGCTCATATGACAGGTCATATGAGCTGGTGCTCATAGTAATTAAAAGTTTCTATCCACACCAATACTTGTATGTAGGATTTTGTATGGACGTACTGCTCAGTCTGCATGTTGCTGAATTTCCCTGATCTGTTCTGCTGACAGACTCGGACATGGCAGCCCATGTACTTCTAACCTGGCAACCTTGCTCACCTCCTCTATGGTGTCATGTTCCTCCACCTCCCTCTTTACAGGGGTGATGGGGACAGTGCAGTAGAAGGACTCCTCTCTACACACACACACACACACACAGCAAGTAGAAAAACAGTAGAAAAACAGAGGAGCAGATGGTTAAGACAATCGCACGCACACACACACGAAAAAAGAAAGCGATGGAAGAAAGGAGCCAGGGAACAGAGGGACTAAGGGGGGTAGGGGATAAAGTGATAAACAGAAGTAAACAGACACAATCAAGTGGAAATGATGGAAAAAGGAAAAGAAAAATATTTAAATGTATTTGATCAGGTACCCAAATGAACAAGAAAGTTCATGCAAGGGCCCTACATATCATTCCATTTTCCAATTATCTGGCTGGCATAAAGGACGATCGGTTACAATCCAGAAACGATGTCACATCTGAGGCCAAATCTGACTGGCATGTTTTAAACAATGCTGTAAAATCTTTCACTGTCTGCAGAGAACACAACTGGCCACAACTGCAAAAACATTACATTAAAGGGGTTAAAGGGTCCTTTAATGTTTAAAGCTGAGGGTGTTATTTAATGTTACCAAATCTTTAAAATAAGTTAAAAAGCTCATATGAGGTCAGAATTTAATTTGGTCACTAAAACCAGTCAGTCAATTATTCTGATATATTAAGAACTACAGTAAGTATACTTGTAATAAAAATTGGATTACTGCATATCAGAATACCTAATGGGGAAAAAAGCAAAAAGATGGAGAGTGAAGCAGCAAATCAATAATAGGCTGTGAAGAAAGAGTTGAAGTGTTGAGGAGTCCCTCTGCAGCGGCCGCTGGTCTGCCCATTTTAATGCAGGGCTTAGGAGAGGAGTGGGGATTGGAGATTGCACTGAGACTTGGAACTAGTCTAATGAGGGAACACTGAAGCTGGCCCTTTCATATATTTTGCCTGTACAACATTTCAAGGGTGTTTAGCAGCCCAGTGGAAATGTACTTCTCTGCCTAAAAACTTCATTCAAAGCAAAACAAAATGTCTACCCATTTCATACAATTCATAAAGTGAAATAAATTTGGTTCATGCTATACAAATCAGAATTCAGGTTTCTTGTAACTGGTATATATAAAATTGTAATAATGCAATTTAATTTAAATTATAATACAGTTGTGTGTTACATACTGGTTCGTCTGTTGACATATTAGAGAGCATGGCTACATAATTCTCATCACAGTCCTCGGAGTCAGTGCTGGAGGCCGTGCTATGCACTGATGGGGGTCTCGTAGGCATGGGGAACCTAGTGGGACTGAGCATCATTCACAATGTTTACACACCAATTCCCAACCCCTAACCCCACATGTGCGTGCACGTACATAAAATCAAACATACTCCACAACACAACCCCAGAAATCCCTTTGCAGCCAGAGGCCTCCCTCTGACCCTCCTTGAGTAATGGCACAAAGGTCCTTAATACGCCAACAACGGGCAGATTTAAGACGCATTTATACAAACAATGCTACTTTGTCTGGCCATAAAGTGACTAGAGGAATGCATGGAGGGTTAGTGTCTAACTATGTTCCAGTGTGCAGGCAATGCCATCCAGCTTTTAAGTTGTGTGGATATTGGACACTTACTCCCGGGTGAATGAGCGTGTGACTGGTGAGCGAACAGGTGCACAGGGCTCCTCCCATTCAGGCAGTGGTATGATCTCCAGGGGGGCAGGTTTTACTGTGGGATAGTGCACACACCACCTGTCAATCACCGTCGATAGCATACAGCCAAATCAAATGAAAAATAGAAAGCTGTGCAGCATATGCTGGTTTGTCGATACCTTGTACTATATGGGTTATACTGTGCATGACAAAGCATAAAATAAGTACATTGTAGTACGTTAGTAAGATCAACCCGTTTTACCAAGAGCCGCAATTTCCTTTGCTCAGTCTGGAAACATTACATTTCAAGTCCTTAGACACAAAGGCCAATAGGTCAAATGAAATCATTAACATGTGCTAGCAGATAATTGGACCACCTTCAAGGAATGGGGATGATTTTAAAAAGACATGCTGCTGTTCAGGGCTCAAACTAACTTTAATTTAGAGTTTCCATACTGAACAAATTGTAGAGGCAGAGTTTGCAAAATAAGGATAGCCTTATGGAGGATAGTCTGTGACGCTGGAGTTTAGCTAATGCTCAAACCAAAGCCTGTATGTTAATGAATGACACTGCTGTCTTCTGACAAAGCTAGTAAAAACTAGTGTTGCATGTTGAAGCATAGTTCTTAGACCCACATTTGACAATCATTGTTGATACACCAACCCCTACCACCATTTCAGTCTGGCTAAAACCCACACAATCTGCTGCACAAAGAATTGGTACTGAGCTATAAAGGACAACAGAAAGCTTTCACATAGATCAATTAGATATTCTGGTTATTAACAATTAACAAACGGTCGTACGTTTTTCTTGAAAGCAAGTTTTTCTGATTGCTCATGGCTCACATATTCTAACGTTATCTCCTTGAAGTACACACCAACCATTTCTGGGTTACACTGGCTTATACCTGGCTAACAAGTAGGGTCTTGCATGGACCTCATGGTGAGTATACAGACAGATGGTTATACATATTTTGACCACTGATTCACATGGAACATGAGCCAACAAACCTAATAAACCAGGGCTCCCGTGAGACACTGCCATTATGAGTAAAGTCAAGTAAAGCTGAGGTGAAACGTGGATGGCATAAAGAATTAATGTGTTTCAGTTCAAATTGACATTGTAGTTTGCAGTACCTACCCTTGCGCCGTGCCTTTGGATATTCACCTACGGTTTGAGAGTCTGTTCGCTCTAAACCGACAGCCTTTGCTCTTATTATTTTAGGACTCTGACCTGATTGGTGAAAAAAGACTTAACTTATTATTACATTTATTACACATTAATGTAGCGCTATTTAAAACCCACACCCTCCCATGCAAAACAGCAGACGCTGGACACGAAAGCTTATATCTTCCACAACTAATGCATGAAACACAAACACTACACCAATCACTATGAAAACAGACTAAAAACATCTGAACATGCACTTCTGAATCGCATCAGTACACAACAGTGCATGCAAAATATTCTGTGTGGGAGCATCACAACTGAGAGTGAATACTGTTGAGGGATGCCCAAGGGGGCAGAATACATTATACGGTAAATCTCTAACTCTACATAAATATTAGCACATTCAAATAAAAAGTTAAATACAGTGTCCCATGATGACAATGTGAACAAAAACAGATAAAATAGTGATCTGGAAAGAGAGTCCAGTTCAATGTGTTCAAAGAGTCAATAACATTTCACAGCCTTGACCACAGATGTCTACGGCTTCCCAACATAATACAGAACTAACTGACACATAAAAGACTAAGAGACGATCCATGCAAAATGGTGGTAAGAACAATGCATTATAGTAGAATATAGAAAATCCAAGATTATCATCAAAAGAAGGAAAAACACTTTACAAGTAGCTGAAAAATATCTGTAAAAAACATTTACAGGATGATCTGTAAGCGGGAATTGTTTCCTGGCTATTGAATTGTGACATGTGATCTCTTCTATTCTTTCCAACCCATCTCTGTGCCCCATAATCTGCCATTCACTTTGCCCAGATTGTAATTCCACTTGCTATTAGGTTTCTCATCAAAGGGCTCCATTCAGATCAAGGGGAACAATGGAGATAGAGGTGACCGCTTGGGGCTTCCGACACTCCGTGGCACAGGGAACAGCCCCATCCAAAATGGTCCATAGGACCTCTTGAGGCTGGGACAAAAGTGCCTTTGATAAGAGGCTAACTGTGCTGAATGGGAGGGGCCGTGTCTGCCACTAAACAAATTCAGTGAAGAAGAAATTGGCTATGCTACGTGCAGAGCCAATTTCTAGGCTATTCTGCAGGGTTAAATATAGGAGGTGCCTTTAGGACAGTGATTCTTCTTCTTATATGGCAGTGTATATATTTATGCTTTTATTAGTTTTATTTATTAAAAGATGTAGTTCAGTTTGTGACTCCCCTCATGCAAGGAGGATGTCATGCCGTGACTGCCCGTGTGAGAATGTTGTCAGATAAAGCAAACAAGATTAAGCAGGAGGGAGGATTGAGCATACACAGGCGAGGGTAAGCCAACCAGTAAACTCTGCACACGCATGCACACACGTCGTGCAGCGAGACATGACTCTCCCTCACCTTTGCGGTCCGGCTTGAGGTTGCGGTCGACAGGAGGGGGCTGGCACTCCGGCATTGGCCTGCGAGGAGGCGTCTTGGGACTGGACCGGAAGCCCATGTGGGCGGGCGGCGGCACCTGCTTGCCCAGGGAGGAGAACTCCGCGGTGCTGGGCGTCATGGGCACGTAGTTGGGCTCCTGCATGAGCTCTGACAGGCTGCTGGAGCGGTGGTGCGACGGGGAGTTGGCACTCATGGGAACGTAGTTCTGGTCGCTCTCCTCTGTGGACTGGGATGCCACTGGCACCATGCCTTTGTTTTTCTAGGGGGGGCAAAGACAGTAACATATGAGGAACCTGAATGTGCACACACACACACACGCGACGCAGCTGAGGCTCTTACAAGGTAAACATACAGTGTAATTAGCTTTTATGGATTTATGACTTTGCCCTCTGCTGAACCTGAAAATAACCTATTGACAAGATAGGTTACAACACTTACAAAGTAGCTGTTGAAGTTTTCGTTAAAGTCAAAAGAACAGCTCTTGTCAGAGTGAAATGGCCTTGGAATGTCATAGCAGTCCTGCGATCCAACATCTGAAAAAAAAGAAAGTACATTACATTTTTAAATATTCAAGCCAGTGTATTTGCAATAACATGAAACCAATGATATTAATAGTAACATCAAATATACCATCACCCAAATCTTTATCATCTATCTAAAATTAGATAAGTATTAAACACTCAACAACACAAAAATAAATGAAATCTGTAAGTTAGTTATATAATTTCTGCTATTTAACAGATTTAAGATTTATTAAGATAAATCCGTTTTATGACTTACACCAATAATGCATTCAACCACTGGTTTTGAATTGAAGTACTTTGTATATTTTCATGCTCTCAGTGAATTCAATGTTGCTGCAATGACATCTCTCTCCACTATGGGGAGTAGTGAAAGGAGAGCTGTTCATTCTCACAGTTGTGGAAACACCCCCTTCAGCACTATCCTTGCATTAATTCACAAGAGATAATGTTACTCTTTAAAAGGTTAAATGGATACAAGTACATTGGTGTGTAGAGAATGGTACTACTGTTGCCTGAACTGCAGCTTCCATTTGCTAGCTTCAGGTACACTCACATCTCAATAAGGTATGTGTGGGGCATTTTTTTCATTTTTTTTAGGATTACTGGAGCCAAAAATACATTTAATATCAGCGGGTAACAATGAATCACGCATGAGAATGTGTGTGCGCGCACGCGTTACACCAAACCCACATATAAAGCCAACCCATTATGCAAGTAAAAAATATAAGGTTTTTGAGGAGGATATATTTCAGAACAAGCCCTGAGAACCTCAGTTAAAAAAGTATGTGAATATTGGCTAGATGCTACTGTATGATGTACTACTCCTCCCTACACCCATCAAGTCATTATCATGCGATTTCCAGAGAACATCATACAAGGACATAAAGCCTGGAGAGATCAATATTACCTGGATACCGTCTACTGCACATAAAGCAGGGAACCTGTGGGCTAAACTTTTATTGAGCGGAAAACTTGGACGCTCAGTCAAAGAGCACTGTGACTGCTTTATACCATCACCTCCTGCCACCTGCATCACATTACCATCGCACTAACATCAAGTGTACTTTGCACTGTGTCGTACTAGTATGGTAGAAGGTATATTGGGATTTGTTTTACAGGAACAGAGGAAGTTGAACCAACAGAAAGGAAAGAGTCAGGCAGACCGAGAGAGAGACAGGCCAAGTCAGACAGACAGACAGAGAGAGAGAGAGCCTGCCTGCCTTTGCGGAGGCGTGTGGTGTCCATGGCGGTGATGGTGTTGCTGCGGAGGGCCTTGCCCCCGGCGCTCGTGGGCACACAGTAGTTGCCGTCCGTCTCCGAGGCCGAGCGGGGCACGTAGTAGTTGTCTGTGGGCGAGCGCTCGGCCGGGGGCGGCGGGCCTCCGGCCGAGCTGACCGACGGTTTGGGCGGCCGAGGAGGCGGGACCACATCCCCTCCACTTCCCCCTCCCCCTCCCCCACTGCCGCTCTCGGGGCCGGCCGAGGACGGCAGCGGCCGGGGCACCTGGTAGGTGCTGTTGGCCCCCGGCGTGGGCGGGATGTCGTAGCTGGCGGGCGGGCCGCGCAGCTGCATCTCCACCGAGGGCTTCCGAGTCGGAGTATTGAAGACGTAAAGGTCCTCGCCACCGTCCGAGTGGCCGGGTGGGGAGGGGGCGGCCCTGGGCAGCAGCACCGTGTCCTGGGAGTAGCTGCGGGGCAGCAGGTACACGCCCGGGTCCACCGACAGGGAGGAGGCGCGCGACGGCGGCGAGTCGTAGATGGAGGCGGCCGGCGGGAAGAAGCCGTTCTGTGACGGGTGCTTGGCTGAGGGGGCGGAGAACGTGGGCGTGCGGTGGGAGGGGAGGTTGTCGTTCAGGTCCGTCTCCGAGGAGACAGACTTGGAGCACTCGTGGGCTCTGAGGAGAACAAACACACACACACACACACACACATTATATACACGCATTAATACAAACACTACACAAGTACATCGTTACTACAGGGTCACTTCAGATTACAAGCAAACAAGTGCGATGACATTTGTTATAGTTATTTCCTGGGATTGTAATCTCCAAACATTGTAATTTCCAACCAACTATTAGTTGGCATGAACAACTGTACTGTTATGTGAACGGAGTTTAGTGTGAAAACAGGTGAACATGCAGACAACACACGCACAAAACAATAAACGTGGTGCGGTTAAGGAGAAGGTGGAGACCTTCCTGACAGCACACAGACACATGAACGCGTGTATTGTATAACCAGACCAGACTGGATGGAGATGCTAGGAGCACATTCATGTTTACAGCCACTTCTATATTTGTGCGCGTGCACAGTAACACTCCACACAGGCGGGCAGCTCCAGCGCATGGCCGGCCACTCACACACTAGCCTGTGGAGTCTTGCTCTCGCACTCCTCCAGGAGCAAGTACTCCCGGTCCTCCTCCCCAGCAGGGGGAGGCAGCGCGGGGCTACACACCGCAGGACAAACACACAGGGAGGGGAGAGCACACATTGAGATCGCAGGGAAGAGAGAAGAGCAACCGCACTGGGAAAGAGAAGGTTTGGACAAAAGCTGATGTGCATGTGTATGTGTGCTCATGCATGTGTGGCTTGCTACTGTATGGAAGCTTTCCTCAAAGCTTTATGACCTATGAGTCCTCACCGCCCACGGCTCATAGCTCTGACGGTGAAAGGAGGCTTGTGAGCTCCTCAACCATAACAAAAAGAATACAACTCAGAGAGACAGACAGAGAGAGGTACCTATGGGTGTCAGGTTTCTTGCTCTCACAGTTGACCAGCAGCAGGTAGTCCTGAGGGTCATCCAGGCTGGACTGGGAGTCTGGGTTGCGTATGCGGACGGGCTGGTAAGGCGGGGGCACGTTGGTGAGCGCTGCGTGGACTGTGGAGCCTGGCGCCGGGTGCGGGGGGACGTCGACCACCAAGCCTCCTACCGCTGACTGCTGGGCCGCTTTCGCCGCGTCTGGGGGCGAAACACAGGTCACGCTCATATCAGCTCCGTTATCCCAGCGGCATTGAAATGCTGCTGACAATACATCACATTTGCTTTTCAATAAGTGCGATACAACGTGGGATTTATTATATGCATGGTTTTAAAATGACACATTTGTGCATGGGCAAAAATGAGTGCACACACGCATGTGTGAACACACACAATGCTCAGCCTCCCACACACATATTGCACATTCAGTGCTAGATAGCAACAGCCAGTACTAATGATATCAAGGTTAAACCTATCTGAAAGCTATTATGGCTGTCGGTGCTGCGAAAAACCACAGAAAAATGTCTGGTCGTATTCCATATCATTGGTGCAGCGGGCACATACATGTACAGTAGATGGATGAATCAACACTGGTTCTTGATGAAAAAGCTGCATTTCTGCGCTCCACATTTGTGCTCCACACAGTGGTTATTACAGTGTTTGGCTGTAGAAACCCACACAGCGTTTCCTCAAGGTCTTTGCTTTGACACTCACAGTGAGAGAGTTGAGGGTGCTTTGCAACCGCATAGACGTAGGCCAAATGTTGTTGAGCAGTGAGAGCTCAGACGGAGAAACAAGGTGCTAGCTGTACTATAGCCAGCCACCTCCTTTTCTTCTCCTACCAGTCCCCCAATGACAGCTTTCACAACAATCATCGTTTTTAGTTAAGTTACTATAGGAGTCCATATTTAACTTCCTGTATTGTGTTCCATTTTCTCCACTGTCAACATCATTCTCACATCCTCCTTTGGGGCTTCTTTATTTGCTGCTTAAGTGCTGATTCACCCGGAAAATCCCCTCCACTGATTTTCCTTATTCACCACACACCGGAGCTGCAAATCTCAGGCCCCTAGCCACGGTTATCCTACACCTTTCCTTAATCTTCCAAGTCGGAAAATGGGCCTCAGACTAGGAGGGATGGGGTGCAGTAGAAAGGAGAAGCCACGGTCATTATAGTCATGCGTTTGTCTTGGGAGCTGGTTTCTCCTTGAACGGCGGTGAGCTTTGTGTGCTTAAATGGAGGCAAGAGGCTAGTCCAATAACCACGCTGCAGAAGGTGTCATGAGTTTCTGAGGAATACAAGCAGGTTGAGGCATAATCACAACACACAGGAGACGCTGACCTTGACAGATACACAGCGCCTCCATTGCCAGGTTTCAGAAAAAAAAGAAGAAAGAAGAAGAAGAAAAAGAGAGGGCATGCTTCTCCAAACCATCCCTGCAGCCGGACCCGTCATAATATTCAGTGATTTATGTGATTCTTGATGCAACTGTCTTTTTTAGTGTTAAGGAGTGGAGGGGGAAAAGAGGAACTAGAAGCAAGCAAGCAACTGGTCTTAACCCATCTGTCTGGTTTCAGGGACACTCGCAAGGAGAGACACAAAACAGGAACAAGGAGCGCGTTACACGAGAAAGAGATTGTGAAATGGGGAATGAAAACCAGATAAAGGAGGGAAATAAAGAGTGGCAGTGAGAGAGAGGCGTGCACAATGCTTTGATTATCCAGTCCTGGGAACAGGGGTAACGTGAGCCTATCTCAACACATGGATCATTACGCCTGGCCTGAGAAGTGAATTGAATATAGTCCTTCTGGCACATTTAACTGGTTCAGCTAAGTCCATGAGAAATGGGCAGATATTGCTTCCACAAAGAAAGAACTGATCAAACAGACAGCAATCTTCCCTGAATATGCACTTTTGAGACAAACATTTTGTTTAATCTCTCACATGTTCTACAGCACATTCTGAAAAGGGCTTGTTTCTATGAATGAATGGGGGTGAATGCTTGTAGATGGGAATACGCCAATGTTTATTTTGGTTGTTTCATTTGGTTATTCAAATGTTAGGTGTATCGATTACATGGTATATTTACAAAGTGTGCTCATAATTGCACCAAGCAGAAGTGAAGTAAAGCATGAAGTGTCTAAATTGTGCCCTTGTACGTTGAAGTGCCATTAATTTGACAAGACTGGGAGGTGTGTGAGGGAAATCCTCCATGGAAAAGTCAATGCAATATACACCAAGCCCTAAAAAGGTCCACTTGGTGAGCCTTAAAACCATTATGGTATAATGTACTTTTTTCCAGTTAATCATTCGTGTTGTCTGGAGGGATGCAAGTTCTGGAATACTTCTGGGAATAGTTTCAGTGACGGACCGCAAAGTGCTACAAAATGGCACATTATGTTCAATGGCCGTTCTTACCGTCATCGGTGGGGTTAAAGCCGCAGATGTCACAGATGCAGCGCACCCACTTGTTCATGTCGTCCTCTGTGTCGGCTACCAGGTAGAAGACTCGGTCGAAGGTCTTGATGTCAAAGATGAAGCTATGTTCCAGGTCCTTCTTGTTGAACGTCAGGCCAGCATCCACCTGACGAAGTTTACCATTATAGTTCATTACCTGCTTGACTCATGACCCATAACACATCATCATAACCCACCTTCACATCGCACTGGACAACGATATACAAATATTTTAATATACATTATAAACCTAGATTCATTATGAAGGTGTCTCCACTGTGGTATGTAATCCACACAGATAACAATATTGTCACATAGTACACTTGGTTTATAAAAACAGACAACTTTTGTCTACCTGATAGCCAAGTGTGACATATTGACATACTGCTAAACTATTCACAACTTTCATTGTTTTATGCAATAATAATAAAGAATTAAAAAAGGCTAGTAATAGTCAGAAAACCTACCTGCTCACACAAGTTTAGGTCAATCACACGGATGGGCTTCTTGGCATGGTCATTCTTGTAGTACTCCAACACGTCTGCCTCGCCTGACATACGGCCACTGCGGAGAACAAACCACCGTTTCTTCCATGCCTGTTTTCGGGGTCAAGAAATAGGGCAGAGGTCATTGGGGTGTTCTCATACTTGCTCCTCTATTCTGGACTTACCACAGTCTCTCTGAACCAATGTTTTGCCTTTAGCTTAGCTTGTCTATGCTAGTTTAGCAGTTCGATTGTGTGTTCTCCACCAGCTGCCCAGCTTACACTGAGGTACTGG
Organism: Aphredoderus sayanus; assembly: GCA_027564795.1. NCBI lineage: Eukaryota > Metazoa > Chordata > Actinopteri > Percopsiformes > Aphredoderidae > Aphredoderus > Aphredoderus sayanus. The sequence continues at coordinate 22,436 of JAODUG010010345.1, read as the reverse complement.
GACTCTGTGGGAACAGACCCGCAACCAGAAATGTGTTTGGGACAACCAGAAGACTAGCCACATAGTTTTGTCTACTGCCCTGATCAGGGTCAGTAACCCAAACTATAAAAGGGTAACAGGCAATCTTATTTCTTTTTAATCCAAAGCATTCCCTTCCATCTGCAAATGAAGACAGACCACAGAGTGCATGTCAAATTCGGTACAGAAACTACAGGAACAACATACGTCGGGCATGGGAAAATACTAGGTGATCTTGTGACTTTCATTTAGCATACAGAGTTGTGGTGTGTATACCCTGACACAGTAAAGAGACCTCATAGACCCAAACAAGGATACTTTTCACTTGTGGTTTCTTGAGGCTGATCCATTTTGATAAACATGACAACTTTAATCCCACCAACAAATCTCCAAACTAGTTTCCAGATTCATTTATTCATGTGTGCATAAAACTTTTTTTTCCTTAGTTCTTTAGAGACTAGGACATTATACTTTCAAACTGAACAGTGGCCAGTAAATGCTCACCACTGAAGAGTGAGACAACAGTTTGTTCTGCTGGCATACCACCACGCCTTAAAAAAGAAAGTAAATGAAAGATACATCATAAGAAATTGTGCTAAGGGATTAATACCAGTATTAATGTATTCAATAACCAACCACATTCCAGATTATTCTTGAGGTTTGCAACACTACATACAATTTTGAAAAAAAGTGTGGAAACCCCCCCCCCCCAGCCAGGATCAGTTCACTGTAGGAAAAGCACTGAGGGCATGAACTCTGGATTTTGCTGAGTCAGAAACTCTTAGGCTAGACATTTTGTTTCCTGGGTCCAAACACCAGGGATCTTTATCAACGCTGCTAATCGTTATTGTCCAAAGCTAAGATTTATTCAAGAGCCATTGTTTTCTCTTTTATTAAAAATATGGGTTGGAGTGTGCATTTCTGTTTTTATTAATATTTTTAATATTATTATTACTACAAACTACACAAAACAATTAACACTATTATTAGAGGCATTGTTGAAAACCAGATCCTAGGAACCGTTGGAGATTGGGGGCGTAGTAGAAAAACAACCACCAGAGATCAGACGATTCAGCTAGCATGCCAACATGGAGTAAGGAATGCAAACTGGACCGCTGTTGTTTTTTATGTAAGACCGGATTAACAATGCTCAGGGCTTTCCACCCCACATGCATGTTGAGCTGTTTTTCCATCCACAGGGTGCCCTTTGTTTGCGGACCAAGTCCCAAAGTGGGACAACATGGAGAGAGCATTGGACCTCCTTCTACAGGCCAAGGCCAAGCCCAAGCCCAACGAGATACAGACCCAAAATAACAAAAAGCATGAGAACGATGTTACTGAGAAGAGCAATGTGCTACTGTGCTGTAACACTGCACAGTACAAAGGAATATAGATCAAAAGGGCTACATTACATCATCAAGAACACACTCACGTGGTCAATGCGAGGACAAAACCAGCAAATTTTATTTAACGTACCAATTCTAAAAACATGATGTGAGCAAAGGTAAATTGAGCTGTATTTAAAAAAAAATAAAAAAAAACACTTGCCAAAACAAAGTCCCATGTAAATCTAGTTACACCCAGTGTGCTGTTAACCTAATCAGAGAACATTAGCAGGCTGTTGTGGCTGTGCTGTGTTGCGGTCAGACAAAGAGGCTGGGTGGGGAGAGGGCACCTCTCTCTGGCACATGACAAAGCACTCTAGGGTCAGGTTACCGATGGGGATCAGGGGGACCAAGAGATTAGGTTACAGCACGGGCAGCCCCACCCCGGGTGAAAGGGCCAACTGCTGGGGAAAAGCTTCATATACTCAAAACAGGGGCAAGCCAGGCCTTGTTTTGAACAGAATTACTGCAGAAGTCAATTGCGACTGTAGTGTAAATGCTAATGAGAAATGTTTCGAGCACTCTTACAAGCTTAACAACCTGGCAATTAGAATACCAAAACATACTGTGGAGCTCACAGTCAGGTACCATCAAACAGTACCTGATAATTTGGCAGGCAGTGTTCCTCGGAGCTCAGTACAATCTCCCTGACTCTCACCTTCTATTGTTAGTGTAGCATAGCACTCTCATGAACGTAGCAGAGCAGCTGAGAATAGCTGTCCACAGTAACATACCTCCTGCTGAGATTCCTACTGTAGTAGCGGCTACAGGGGGCAAAGAATGTAAAGGTTTGTTAGTCCGGTATACTCCATTGTAGGCAGTGTTGTGTATCGAGTCCTGATTAGTCCAGACGTATCAAAAGGGATTTGTTCATGGATCGCAGTAAACCTACAGTATAACTTGAAAACAAATGGCGGGAAGGCGTAAAGCTGGACCCGTTGAAAATCAAACCAATCCAGCCTTCTGAAAGTCCATGTTATTATCCTGTGGAAACCAAGCCAAGTGTGTGTATATGCGTTTCCCTGTCCCAGGCTTGGGGAATGGGGCAGAATAGAACACTATGGTCTGGAATGGGGAGGGCTCCGCTGGCAAAGCAGCTGTCCTTGCCAGCCCCCCCATTGCTCCCTATGTCCTGGTGTCTTCTGATAGGGTGAGAGACCGGAAGACACCCTCTGTCCCCCCCACCCAGGAACTACAGCTTGGGGGCCAGACAGAGAGGGCATTGAGGGTCTGACTTTATGGACGAGAGCGAGAGGGCTGGGGGAGTATGATGGGGTAGATGCCATCTGAGTTGAGTCACGCTGCCATCAGTGGCCTACTGACCCAGCAGCATCACAGAATGACAAAGGTTGAGGACAAGAATCCATGAGAGGCAGTTTGACCTGAAATATATTTTACCTAATATATAACTTAACAGTACAAATGGCTTGCTCATTCCTGAAAATTGCTAACTAAGTGTTTTCTTATTAAACTGTGAACCTTTTTTGTGGGATTGACCTGACAAAAGAAAAATTTGACCATTTTAAATACATTGTTTTAAAGTTACTGAGGAAAATAGTACCAGATAGGATAGCATGATGATGTAGAATGTACACAAGATGTTGAAACTGTCAGTCCTTTACAAAGAGGTTTCCCCAGTTTGTTCCTCTATATGAAGCTGGTTACTACATTATCCAGACTACACTCTAGCCCCATGTCCACATTTATTGCAATATCATGCACTTAAATGGCTAATTGTACTTCATGCCACAGATAGCGTAATGCAGCCTAAAAAGCCTTTAAGTGCACTAATTGCTAATGTGACTGGACTGCCATCATGGGTAGTTAAACTGCATATTTCAACTGATCTGCCATATCTAATGGTTTATAAATGAGACAAGCCCACGGTTTTTGAAAGTCCTGCTGCATAGGCTTCTGAACTATCCCTTCAAAACATGAAGTGAAAGCTCACTGAATACAATGCTGCCAATAAGTTAAAATAAATAAATAACTTATATTGTAATTCTTAGTAACCTACTGTAAAATTGAAAATATGGCTACAACCTCAGTGTTACAGCATAAGGCCATTCCATACTTTGTGCCTAACCTCTTATAGATTTCACATTATATTACAGCTATGGGTTACGCTCCACATGCTGTTGGCCTCTTTTAAAAAGATCAGTGTTTATTTTGTATGCGTGCATGTGACTGATTGTATGGGCATGTGTGCTTACTTTGACAAGTTGGGACAGGTGTACTGGGCCAGAGACACACCTGTTTTATGACTACCTCCTCTCCTAGCACAGGCCGAGCCAGTAGAAGAGAGAGAGTTCATAGCTAGCGATAACACCTAACAGGTACCGTATACTCTATAAGATCCACCTTAAAGAAGATACAACATCAACAAGTAACTGTATGCCAACACCCTAACAATAACAATTATAGCAATATTCAAGTAGAGAAACAAGACTCGTCTGACTAATAATTAAATAGATACAATGACTTTTCAAGATCAATAATTGTGTAAACATATTGTACGTCATTGTGTCGTTAGCATTATCTCAACTCCTAGGAGTTCAGTCTGCATATGTTATACTTAGCCTAGCACACTGACTCTGGCTGCACAATTAGCACTTTGCAACATTGAACTTGCCAGGCCATCTGGCCTGCGAGAGAAGGCTGTGGGTATGTGACCTGCACCCCAGCTGCACTGAGTCATCCACACAAGAAACGGCTTCTCTGTTTGTTCATCATAAAAACAAAAAATATAGAGGGGGGGGGGTTGGGGGGGTTGAGCAGACAGAAGATGGGAGGGATGGTCAAGGTGTGCGTTATAAGAGAACATTATGTGGCACTATCCTATAATCTAACAAAATCATCTTCAGGCCACATCTTATGGCTGCATAAGGAATAGATTACCTTTTATTTACAGCAGCCCTTCCAGCAATAGACCTTAGACAGTGCCTTGCATAGGTTGCCTAGGCAGGAAATTAAGCCCCAATAGTAGTGTTCGGGGAACTGGGAGTGCATGGGGGTAGGAGAACAGTAATGCTTCAACCATAGTTTATGATCAAAGCTAAGGACATACTGTATTATTGAAGTAATGGAAATAAAAGCACATTTTAATACATAGAAGCTTGTAATTTTTGGTATCCTGTCATATGACCAATTCCACACAATCAAATATGCTTTTTCAACTTTCAATATAGAGTTTAACAGCAGCAGGTTTTGGAATGTGCCAAGGCCTCCCTCCTGAAGATACAGTAAAAAGAACATGACAACATGAAACATTGGTCAATGCTTGGTTCAGTAATTATGGGCAAACCTAGCCCAAGAAATGTATGTTACCATTGGTATAAACTAAGGTACAGTATGTGAATATTCAAGGTTTATCCTGGAGAAACTTGAATTGAGCACAGAGCACAGCAGCTCTTACTAGAACATCTATCAGCACCAACGCTCCATCTTCTCAAGCCCTGTCCTGTGACATGTGGCTGAGGTAGAGAAAAGCAGAGCCATTATCTAACTAATCCCTCTCTGCTTCTGTCAAGCACCAGAATTAATGCAACGCAGATTCCGATTACAGATTTTTTATAAAGTTGGAATTTCCGATTCCGATTTTTACCGATTCCAATTTTCATACTAAAGCTTCCACAATATATTTTACAGTCATTTACATGCAGAGATATGTTTTAAAATTACACATTATGCAATTTTTTTACAGTCCCTGAGCCGCCACCACTCTCGTTTATTATAGTAATTTATAATAATAAGTCTCTTATGCCAGCACGTCGTCTTTTTACGTCTGTTGAACAGCATGTATTGATAAAAAATATATAAAATAAAAAATAAGCCATGAGCATACTCTTTTCAGTGAGCTGAACAATAATATGCACTTAGATTTGGTCTGTTAGTTTAACATATTTACGGACTTTGACACTCAATTTAAAGTTTGAATGTCTTTTAATAAACAAATTATTTACATTTACGGCATTTGGCAGACGCTTTTATCCAAAGCTACTTACATGTAGTACATTTGTCAGTAGTAGTAGTAACCGATGGCAGTGCAAGCCATGCAAGGATCACCTAGCCACAGGGAGCAATTGGGGTTAGACATCTTGGCCAAGGATGCTTGCAGATAGTCCAGCTCTGGGGCTCGAACCCCTAACCTTCCGGCTGGGAGTCAAACACCCAGACCACTAGACTAGATGTGTTTTTGTCAACTACGAATTCAGTTCAATACAGTGGCCTACCTAGCAATCACAATCCAGTTCAAAAAGGTGGAATCAGCAATCGTAAGCAAATAGACAAATTCGGCAAATTAACTATTCACGGTACACGCTGAAAAAAGACACCGCCCTGGCTCGGTAAATGGGAACACGACAAAGTAAGGCAGATTGCACCACCACACAACACTATCCTAGCCTTGGCAATCCATGTACAATGTCAGGGGTGGAGCTTCTGATCAAGGGAACACGCTACGGCATTGAAGGGAGAGGTGGTTTTAATCTTTCTAAAAATCCCTGTTCATCTACTTATAGCTAGTAAGAAAACTATTACAAGGGACAAGTGTGTGTGCACATAAATACCTGTGTGGTTGAAACCAGTTTGCTGTTTTGAGCGCATGCCCCTTCGACCCGTGTGTGAATGCTGAGGCCTACATCAACTGTGAGCTGGGGCTGAAATGTGGGTTTCTACGGGTGACGTAATAGATACTAGATAATAGATCAGATAGTCTGTCTTTAGGCAGACTATTATTAAGATATATGATCAACATGCTTTTAAAAGAGAATGTGGGGAACAATTAATGTGTGATATCAAATATAAACCAAATTATGGTTTATTTTTATTCTATTAGAAAATTGTTTGCTGGTGTAAGACCAGAACTATTGAAAAATACACTTGTAAGTCGCTTTGGATAAAAGCGTCTGCCAAATGCTGTAAATGTTAAAATACCAGAAGATCGTGAAAATAGTTTGCCCAATTCCTTTAAGGGTCACTTAAATGTATGCACGTAAAATATTTGATGACGCAGCAAGAAAAACTTGCAGCCCATTAACAAATACGCAATCCTTTAAGAAACATGCTTTTCTAACTTCGCAATCAGGACCCCAAGACTGCCATGAACAATGCCTTTTCTAAGAGCTGCGAATAGAGAACGTCAGAGGTTTTGACGCTCATGTCCTTGGTGACGAAGTCTGGAGAGAGAGAAAAAAGGAAGGCACAAAAGGTCCTCTATGCTTATGGCAGTAACTTGTATAAATCAGTCTTTGTTACTGGGACATGTCTGGGCTTCTTGCTAAATGGCTATTTTTACACCCTAGAGCTCAAAAGAGCCAATATGAGTTGTGGAGGGTAGTTAACATGCAAGTAAGGGAGTGGGGCCTTTGGCTGAATGTAACAGCTCAATTAACGTCATCAACTCTCTGATTGCTGGCGGGAAAGGTGACTTCCATCCATGGTCAACATACACAAGTCAGACAGGGTCCGTAGTTAAATACTTCTAACTTTGGTAAAGCTTTTCTGCACCTAAAATGAGTTACTATAAATCAAACCGCCCTGTAATTTTAAAGTATAGCATTAGCCCCAAGAAGGTAAATTGTTACATTTGATAAACTTTTCAACTCTATACTAACCAGGCTCAAGGCATCACTTTTAGCCATGTGTTATACACAGACCTTTCTTGGTCGACCGATTCGATTGTCCTACAGGAGATACTCTGAATTGAGAAATGTATGCTAGATACAAACAAAGGAAAAAGCTAAGAAGCACATGCACCAAGTGATGTCAGATAAAAGAGTAGAGTCCACCAAGTTGTTTGCAGCTGACTCTAGGGGGATGTGCTTCAATGGCTGCCCGAGAGCAACACCACAAAAACATAAAGGCAGAGACTCAGTTGTTGAACAGAGCAAAAGGTTAGTATATTGAGGGCATGTGCATATACTGGTAGAAGCTGTCCACATCCCATTTAACTGAAAATAAACCAACCAGTCTTGGCTCATTTCTGATTGGTAAGTTCGCTACGCATCCAGAAGAACTGACAATTGTGGGAAAACATGCAAGTGATAGAGACTAAATGTAGCCTGAAACAGGTTCTTTTTTTCACATCTAAGTGGCATAATGGATTCGTTTTCCCCTCTGAGAATCACAGACTAACTGAAATGCCATGGAGTGAGCACTCAAACTTCAGTACCGCAGCATTTCAGAAGATGCCACCAAATGCTAAGTAGACCCAACATTGACCACCAAACCACTGCACCAACAGCTGTTTACAGTACAGTAAATGGCTGGTAGAGTCTACTTTAACACATATCCATCCACACACACACACACACACACACACACTAAAGTGAAAGTCAAGTGTCTCACCTCCCTACTATTCACTAATGTTTCCAACAGAAACAGATATTCTCTACACATCATAATCATCTCCCCGTCTCATGCGAGCAACAAGCTAAAAACATGAGTTAAAAGTAATAAATAATCATTTTTAAAATCGTCAAGTTAAAATTAGTAAATGCACCTCGGAGGCTGGGTTTCCAAAAGAAATTGGAGCATCGAACGGAGTTCTTGATAGGGTGTGCAAGCCAGTGATCGTGTTGTTGTTTGGCTCTCTTTATCGTGTGCAGCAGTATGTGTGGGGTCTGCAGTTTGTGACCTCTCCCGACTTCCTGTTCTATATAATCAGGTAGTTCCAGACCCTTCTTAACTGTCACTGCTGAATCAGAAGGGGAGGGATAGATTTGTGTGTATGTGTGTGTATATACCTGCATATGAGAGAGAGAGAATATATACTTTATATAGTGGGGGTGTGCACTCCCACATTCATATTTCAACAGATGGAGAGTGATCTACAACTGTACACACACAGAGATTAAAAAGGTGGAGTCAGCATCTGTAACCTTATACACTTTTCAAATTCAGCAAATATCCTACGGCCCGCTAGATTCCAGTTCTGTGCGCACAATGGAAAATTATTATTATTATTATTATTATTATATATTTTTTTAACACAGCCCTGGCTCTGACACAAACAAAGTGGTGCAGACCACACCACACAACACTATACCAGCTATGACAATGTCCAAATTGGGAAGGGGGACATTCTATGGCATTTAAAAGATGTGTTTTTGTTTAGATCAATAAACAATATTTCTCCAGGATAGCAGACTCCACCTTTAAAATAAAAAAAATAAAAACGCCCCAAGTGCCTATTGATGTTCCGAACATGCCTTTATAACCAGTGAATTTCACATTACTTGGACTAGGTTATATTTTTAGTGTGCAGAGTTTACTGCTCCACTTCCCATCGGCACATTCAATAAAAGAAGTCCGCTCTTTCATTGCATCAAGCCAGATTGTAAAAATCACCTCATATTTTTGCTATGCAAAACGCTCAGTGGTTTGCCTTCCACACGTTTTGCATGCATGTTACTTATCATTACCTAAACATGACAGTGGCTCATCAACGTCATGTTGGTCAGTGTTCATTATGTTGTGCTGTAATGAGCGCCGTAGCACACAGAACAGCGGTGTTGCCAGGCAGCCAACAGAAAGCCAAGTCATGCATGTGACTGCACCTTTCGGCATATTGACAGAGGTGTTTGCTGTTCAACCGTCGCTGCTTCCATTACTCAAACCACTATTGACAACAGTTTTTGCCTAAGCAAAGCAATGACAATACAATGTTATGTTGTATATTTGAATGTGATCTCACTCTATAGAGAAAAACAATTCTCCAAGGCTGTTGGTCCCAATACAGCCATTTAGAGAGAAACAAATGTATTTCTGTAGCACATTAGATGAGACTGTACAGCAGAGAAACATTGCAAAGAGACAAGGGGTGAGTGCAAAAACAAAAGATAGGGCCACACAGACAGACACACTGTGTGTGTTAGGAGGCACTGTATGAGTGTCCTATTGGAATATGTGCTCATCCCAGCAACAGTCATACAATTTACAATGCTCATCCATCTCCAGTGTACTGCTGCTCCCATGTGAACGCTAACCTCTCCTTTTCTTTTTCCCATCCAAGAGAAAACAAGAGTGTTTCTTTGTCCAACTCAAATATCTACATCATTGCTCTGCACACAATGGGATCCCATCTTCCTACACAGGTCAATAAAGGAAACTTCTAAACCTCAACTGATTCTTTAGACCTCAAGGTCAGGATCCTAAGAAACCTAGCAATGCAATGCATACACGCACCATAGCTATCAGCCATACTTGTGCTTTATAACAAATGCAGGGCAGCCCTGTTTCCCAGCTGAAACATTTGTGCATTCCTACAGCTGAAAATAAACCACCACTCTGACATCTGCTGTCTAATATTAGGGCAGTATAGAAGACCAGCAACATAAATAAACCAGCTATTATATTCTTATATTGTTTATATCGTTTTTGAACTGTTTATTGCAGAATATTAAGTCATTTTAAAAGGTTGTTCTTACCTAACATTACTTACTCAGTTTCCAGGAGTTCCTAGAGAAAGACCCTCTAGATGTGACCATTATAGTAGCAATCTATACAGATGCATCCTTGCCGTACTAACCCAAATAAAAGACCACCTAGAATCAAAACAAGCAAACTCCCTCCCTCAACTTTGCGTACCATCCCTAACTTGCCTGCGTCCCTCCCTCTGTTGATCAACCCACAGCCCCTTCATGTGCAGCTGTGAAATTCACACCCGGCGAGGCGCCATCAGACCCCAAGCTCCAACAGTCTACAGTGACTGTCTAAAAACACACAACTTGGTGGTCATTCTGCTATCTCTGCAAACAGTTCACAACGTTCTTATGAAATACAGTCAAACTACAGGATTCATTCACTAGCAATTTTCTTTAGTATAACAATACTTAAGAAAAGAATGAACATGTGCCATACCTTGATAATAGTTTTGCAACACTATCAAAAGATAGCCAGAAATGTATATTAACAGGTGACGTGAAATTTAGATAGCAAAGCATTGGTTCTTACCAGAGTCCTGAGCATGTATCATGCCCATTAATGGATGTTTGGAGACATATATACATACACACACACCACTACTGTTCTAGGTCTAAACATGCTAAACAGTCCACCGTTCCTTGTAGTGCACCAATGGCCAAGGTGCTGTACCGTGTACTGTGTGTCATTGCCTCTGACGTTGTCTTCGCTGCACCTTGTGGGGCGGGATCAAGCAGTTTCCCTTTCAGTGGTCATTTACCGGAATTTATTACAATTGATAAAAAAGAGCAGTATACAGTTAAATAGTGCATGCGGGGGACAGAGAGGAAAATAATGAATGGAGAGGGGAAAGGGGCAAAGACTAATCAAAACAGCTAAACGGTAGTGGAGATGGTTTAGCTTAGTTTTCAAGTGAAATTTTTTTTAAACTGTTTTCTTCTTGCAATACTTCCACTCCCTGATTTCAATACCTGGAATAATATAACCCCAAAAATGTCCTTTTTCTCTATAAACTACATTTAAAGTCTTTCAGACAGCTGCAACTTGGGGTCGGACTTGACCTCCAGTGTCAGGGTAAAGCATTAACTCGAGCACGCTTACACATTAACATGGCCTTGCACCTGCTCTGAAGAGCAAAGCACAGAGACGGTGTGGTTATATACATGAAGTATATAAAGTGTTCAGTGCTAGCCCTTTCATCAAAACTAAACCAACTACCTCGCTTGTTGTTTTCCAGGAAGCAGTCTTTGTGAAAAAGAGAAAAAGGAGAGAAAAAAACATACATGGCAAAAAAAAAAAAAAAAAAAAAAAAAAAAAACATCCCTCAATGGAAGTTTCCACTTTGTTAGCGCTTTTTATCTTCCTGGTCATCTGTTCCCAACACACACGCTGGTATAAAAGATTTCCTGTTTTGCCTCCTTTTGTCACTGTGGTTGTGTTTGGGGGCCTGTCACAGGCTAACTTTAGACCCCCATCTGCTGGACAGTAATCCATAATTTAACTCAATGTCACACAAGGCATACACAACAAGCCTGTGTTTGGTTCAGACCTCTGGGCAGAGAGATAAAGGTCCTAGGGATGTCCTTCCTCTACTTCTCAAAGGGAATCCTGAATAGGCTATCCTGAAATACAAATAGGGATGCCACAGAAGTGGTCTCACTGCCTTATCAAACCAACAAGGCTTGCAGGAAATCATCTCTGTAAAAATACAGCAGCACTGAGCAATGAATGTTCTGCATAAAAGTTTTTTTTTTGTATATTGGTTGCCAAAAGCTGCAAACATAACTAAAGTATTCATAAGAAAAGTGCTCTCCGCAATTTTGCGTGACAGAATATGCCTTATTATACACTTAATGTTATTTTCACAAAACATTACAACCCATGCGGTAATAAAAACAAGCATTATACTCTGTTTCGTGTAGACATTTAAGCAGTTGTCCTGGACAACTAAAATATCACAACATTGATGGCAGAGTAGACAACACTCAGCAACCATTAACGTTAGGCAAAAAAGCCTCCTTTTCTGAGTGTTAATGTGGCATTGTAAATGCGCATGTTAAGTAAATGTATTCAGTTTACATATCTTAAAAACAGCAGCAAACTATTATCTATGTAAAGATATAGTGGAGTAATGAAATCTGAGCTCCAGTGTTTGTTTTTAAACCCGGACCGATCATGCCTGCATCTTTGTGCATGTTTATGGACCAGAAGCATTTGTTTTGGTCTGAAATGCTGGTGCACTTAGTGGTAGAAAGTTATACAGAATCACTTTAAATAAACAAGGATACATTGGTGCACTACAATGTAAAGCACTTTGTTTGGATAAAGTTTGTAAAATAATCTGTTGTTATTATTATAATTATTATTATTATTATTATTATTATTTAAATAAAAGATTGGTAAACTACTACAAGAATACTAGTTGGTATGCTGTAAAATTATATTAGTTTTCCCCTGGCAAAATGTGTGACTTGGGATGAGGCCATTCATGAGCCTATACAGTAGGGGAACACAGGTCTGACCCTTCAGCATTCACTAGTAAATCACAGATACCTCATTACGTTTTTGATTGTGCAACCGCTTATGACTGTGGACATTGTGAATTTTACATGGATACATTATTCTCATCCAATTATTGGTTTCTGCACTTGGAATATCAGCTAAGGCTCTCTGAAGATGGGCTCAGATCAATTAGCACCAAGAATGCTGCTGTTACATAAGAGACTGCACACTTCTACCAACTTGAGGCTGCACACTTCTACAATCTTCAATATTAGGAACCATCTTACTTTGTGCAGTGGCATCTTAAAAATGGTAAAATAATGTACTAATCTCCATATATATATCCGAGGTAATGCACAACTTTCTTTTTTTGCAAAAGTGACCTCAAAGCTTCAGAGCCAATACTTGTTAATTACACTTTCAAGCAATGAAAAGGATGGGTTTTCTTAACAAGAGGCAAGCTGTGTTATAACGGTAAAGTTTTCTTTACCTGGTTCTGAAGAATCCAAGACAGACAACGATCGCAGCGTAGCGAAAGAAGCAGGGTAAGCTAGCTGCTGCTGCCCAATGACTGGGGCGAGTTTTCTGCCTATCCAGCTGACTTCCCTCCACTCGTCTTCCCTCCGTCAAGTCTGCAACACCCTGCTCCAATAACCCCTGACCCACAGGAAGTAGACACAATGGACTCAAAATAACACACCACCTCCCCTTGGCAGCAACTGCCCAGTCCATCCCACCACAGCACAGTGCACCTACGATAGGCCCGGCCAAGAGATGGCTAGGACCAAAAATATCACCCTTCCCCTCAGTAGGGAAGGCCAGCAGGAGGATCACCGTACCACTTTTCCATTCCCAGCACGCTTTTTGATCCAGTCCCATCTGTATATAACAAGCCAGTCTCTAATATACTAACCAAGTCTGGGAAAAAAAATAACAAGAAAGAAAATATAGAAAGATCAATACTTTCCCAGTAATGTAACTGGGGAAGCATTTTGCATATAGTAAATTCCACATTTGAAAGAGGGGCTGCATTAGCAGAGATACGTAGCGCTCAGTGCAGCTGAGGTTGTTTCACACTACAGAAGGCTGTGGGCTGAGCGGCAGACTAGCTGTCCCACTGCCTCCTACTGGGGACCGTTCAACATGAGTCTACAATGGTGACTTGTACCACAGTGAGACCCAGCAAGCATCTGTGTGCGTCTGTGACAGAGACAATAAGTACTGCTGTAATTTGTTATAAAAGCTGAAAAAGATACACTGAAGGTCAACATATTTTCGTCATGCACTACATACATAAATATAAAACACTACAGATATTCAATTATTTTGCTACTCAAAATATAAACGGGTTTGATTTTCTCCATTCTCAGTGTGCAAAAACAGTATTGAGAGAAAAGACAGGAAGAGTGTCAGCCCCAACCCTCTCTATATTGTGAGCTGCAGAAGCAGGCTAATCCAATAAAAGTCTGATGAGAATTATGCCAAATCACATTTGCTGGTCAGTGAGAGGTTGACTTGCGCCTGATTTAATTAGCCTTTCAATGGCAAAAGGGGGAAGAAACCATCCACCAGGAAATGGCCTGAAACCACATGTGTCAAGATAAGGAAATGGACTGGTGAGATAGTCCTTTTCTGGTCAGCCACATGATGCACTCACAACTGCAATGATCGGTTTCCTTAAAGCTTGAGGTGAAACCTACTTCCTGCACTGGGATGGCAATTCATTCATACAAGTAGTATGTTCATCTAGAACCCTATTAGTTAAATGTCCCTGCGGATGACTAACCAACTATTAAGTATCTAGAATCTGGTGTCCTGTTTTGCAAGATGATGTGCCGAGCCTGTCTGGGCCTGCTGCTGAGCCAACCTGGAGACACACCTCCATTCTCAGCCAGGCCCCCTGAAGCTGTTCCACACCTCTGCTAGACAGTCACAAACACACGCCATACTATATGGTACTTTGAAGGGAATGCGAAAGGTAGAGGCATGCTGCGGCTCTTCTGTATGTGAAACCAGCACGGTGATTCGCATTTTCTGAATCGTGTCAGAAGCAATAGTGAAGAGAACAATGCAAAAATAGTTCACAAAAGTCAAATGTTACGCAAGCGACAAAAAAAAAAAAAACACGTCAGCGGTTTCTTTAAAATGTCTCTTGCCACACTCAACACACAAATGTGTGGCCGTTTGCATGGAGTGCACCCCCTTCAGCAGCTCTCATACTATGCATACTGTTAACAAAGTCTTCTTGTACTACTGCGAGAATGACATATTAGGCCTAAACCTTCTATAATATCGTGCAATAGTATTTGTCTGAAACACAGTTAACAAATTAAGTGTTTTTATTCATCAACTATAAAAATAAAAGCATGTTCTGGCCACTTGCTCAAATCTTAAAATCACGACAGGGGTTGTCCTCCACTGACTGATGGAAATTACTGCGTCATGTGCATTAACAGGCTCCTAGTGTTACTATGAAAGGTTATCACAAAGCCATATGTATTTGTTTATTTAACTGTTCTCAAGATAAGAAAGAGAGCACGGGCAATAATAGCACAAAAACAGCATTAAAAACTGTTTTTTGGAGAAAGTCTGAGACCTTCTCAACCTTCCTCTGGTGATGACGCTGCACTCACATTGGCAACTACCAGGTCAATCAATCAATAGCTATTAGCCTATTGAGAAGGAAAGAACATTAAGCTTAGCACCACCCAGAGAAATGGAGCTTGTGTGTGCACGTGATTGAACAAGTGAAAGATCTACATTTACACACATCTGCAAGTTATTTAAAAATACTTAAATACTAATACATTCATTTTACTTTTAATATCCTACTTTATATCTCACTGACATTTTTTGTAGCTTTTTCTTCAAGATATGGCATGAACCAGTGTGGGGGGTAAACAAAAGAATTCATAGCTCAAGGGCTGTTTTCATAGAAAACATTCTTAAATGACACAATGTATCATGTGAAATGCTCCCTTTGGGAAACAAATAAAAGTACTGTGGTTCTTTTATTTAAAGAATGGGAATGTATTTCAGCAAAAATGACTTGAATGAACACACCTAATAAAGTTTACTAGCCATCTGCATAGTCTGAGGTGGGTTTGTTAGTTTAATGGGAAACCTTTTGTTAGCATCAAGAAGCAACAGAACCAAGGCCTGACTCATCTGATTTGCAGAGGCCTAATACACTAAAACAAAAAAAAGGTAATCACCATTCTGCATCATTGCTCTCTAGACACCAACTGATCATGACAATAGATTAAACAACCTCACGTTTGTCCTTAAACTTTGCTTTTTTAGATGTCCCATGTGGCTTTCCTTCTCAGCACGCTATATTTTTCCTCTTGCAGAGTCACATGCACTTGTCAGAGCTGCATGGTTAGAATTCAACACATTCCATTGGCATGGCAAGCTCAGTTCACATGATCACACCGCTTCGTGGCTTCTGTGGATAGACGGCCTGAACAAATTACCCTTTCAGCCCGGTCTGTATCCAGTAAAATAAAAAACAGCTATGCCAAATGTACACAAGGCTAAAAGGAAAAAGAAACACTGACATGGTGAGTTATCTGACATTATACCATGTGTAGACATCCACGTATTAGGTAATGTAAATGTTTAAGTTTTAATTAATCTATACTTTAAATAACAAAATGTGTATCCTCATTTGACATATCTGACAATGAGTGTGAGCACCCATTCAGGCTTTTCAACTCTAAAAAGCTAATATTGTTTAAACACTACTGTCTGCATTAGTACAGAAAATTCTAAATTTTCCCAGACTGCTGCTTTTCTGCTCAATTGTGAATGTGAAAACATTTTCGCTGCTCTTGGCAATCACCTACACTAATATTGGCTATATCCAAGAAAGAAGGTCTTGCCATTTAGTGTAAAAATCTGTAAGCCAACTCTGAAATAGAAAAGCATATATTAATATATAATTTGTATTACTAACCTTGAGTTCAGCCTGAGTTAAGTTTGCTAGGCAACTATCCAAATGCTATTGGTTTATAGCTGGGAGGCAGAGCTGATCCAGCAAAATATTGTCAGATGATCCACAAGATGGTCCAAAAATGTCTAAGACACACCAGCAATATGCATAAAGACGAAAGTCATGGGGAGAGCGAGGCTGCACAATTGCAAAAGAGTCAACTGGACATTGGGTGCTCTTCTGCCGGACCCTCAGCTTCTAGTTATGCAGGAACAAATCCCTCTTGGTAAAAGGTCTTCGTTGAATCTGAGAATGTCTGTGTGTGATCAAGTCCTCCTCTGGCTTCAGGCCAGACCAAAGTTACTGAGCACCACCAGAGAAATTCTTAATGCAATCATGGACAGTGGCTACAAGTGGTGAACGGCAAAGAGGGGGTTTAAATTATTCTATGCATCTTATTACATCTTATAGACTTACTGACCATACTGTTAGACAAGGATGGAACTTGATATCATTAGAAATAACTAACATATTGAAGTTCATATAAAGAGTAAATGAAAGTCACATATCATGGCCATTCTCAAGTGGGCCGGACAGTAACAGCAGCCTGGGAAAGGACAGTGCTAGTGACACTTCACAGCTTGTCTCCAGGCTGAACCAGTCTGAGTCTCCCGCTTAAATTCTCAGGCTGGGACAGACGTGCACTCTTACCCCACAAAGGACAGAGCTATGGACGAGACTGCCATGGCACCAGGGGGCTATATTAAGGGTGAGCAGACTGGGGTCAGGTCACACAGAAGCACATAGCTTAAGTGCCAGCTACATTTGTATACGAGAAAGTGACGGGTGAACCGTTTGACGTACATGTTTAGAGACGGTCACAATCATGCTGGTTCCTTCCCAAATAATTGCATTCAGAAATAAAATGGGTTATATTTTTTAATGCAAACATCTAAAATAATGTTTAGCAGCAAGATTGTTGGGCACTATGCCTACACATGTATCACAATTTTCTTCTTTTTTTTTTTTAATTGTGACACATCAGCCAAGTGGACACTGCCCATCTAAAAAAGTATAATAGCACAAATATTAAGTGCTTTGAAGAGTTCAATCATAAGGACTTGCGAGAGCAATTCCTTTTTCCACTTAAGATTTAAAATCAGGTTTATATTCCTACATTAGTTATATCTTTTAAAAATGTACTTATAAAAATATAGACTCATGTACATCAATCACCCCAGGAAGAACAGTGTATTATGCTTACATTGGTAATAGCTAATGAGAAAATTAATAAAACAAGCCAAATTGAAATGATCTTAGCCATCATTTAAATATAGACAACCAAGGCAGAGCCCCCCACCACCACGTCCCCCCTGACACCTTGGTCAAACAGCATTGATAGTGTTTGAGTAAAATGGGGAGACTGTAGAAAGAAGGGAAAGAACATACAGGCACATAAGTAATAATGTGCGGGGGGGGGGGGCACTAACAGAGGGACCTCCTCCTCCCTCTTCACCCGCCATCTGGTAGCCATCAGAGGCTCATACAGGAAGCGGCAGCCATGCCTTGTTGGGGCGCCAGGGAGCAGCGCCTCTTCCCTCCGTCCGCTACAGAAACAACAATCAGCCATTCCAGCCCAACCCAGCATAGCACAGCACAGCACAACATAGCATGGCCCAGCATAACCAGCGCAGGGCCTCGCACCGCAGCAGTCCAGCAGAGAGGAGCACATCCTCACATTCCTGCTGCCCGAGTCTGCCAAGAAGTGTTTGGAGCACTAAGAGGGTGGGAACAGAGTTCCTCTCAGTGGAATATGGCTAATGATTTGTTCTATAGAGCGCTCAGGACCATCTCCTCCCCTTTGTCCTAAATCTCTTCAACTTAAGACGATAATGCAATGGATGTTCAGTGTAATTCTGTGCACACACAGCTCAGGTATAATTCTCCCCACCAGCACAACAATTCTATACATTTTGCTAAACTATGGTTAAATGGTAATTTGGACAAAATAATTTACCCTTAGTAAAGCCTTCATTCAGCCAGACACTATACAAGCAGGCTTGTGGATACTATCTTTGTCCATCTTTGGTGTTCCCAAAGGGTAGGGCGCTGTAAATCAGAAAAGGAAGGCAACAATACTACATATATACTTATGACTGCCATTTTTTGGCCAGATACACAAAAGCATCATAAGCTTAAACAATTCTGTAGCCTTGCCAAATATTTCATAAGCTTATTATAAAAATGTAGTTTCAGTAGTATTTTGCCCCAGACCTTTGCATACCGAGTCTATACAAAGTGCTGTCGCCTTTATTATTAGTAGTGTTTGTCAGAGAGAGAGTGGTGACAGAGTTCCAGGAATTACATGGAAGCCGCATGAGCAAGACTGGCAACAGGAATAACTACACAACAATGAAGCGGTAGCCGCATGGCAACAATGACAGCAGGGGAGCGTTTAGGATACTAAAACTAGACCTGTGTGAGGCATCCATAGCAATGGTATTTACACCACAGAGAGAGGTGACTGTACTTTACTGGATTTGCATGGACTGTTTGGGTGAAACTTCATTATACAAACTAGACCTCAGTGGAATAAAACATATACAGCAGGCATTAGGCAAACAGTTGGAGCTAAAGAGATTTAGAGCAAGTGCAATTATAGATGTTGAGAGGCAGGTACAATAGAGGTTAGACATGCTGCTAAGGAATGCTTTGGCCAAGCGAGTCAGGTACCAAACTCAGGGCCTTTCAGTGGTGCACTAGCCTGGCTCCAACTATTTCCCTCAGCTCAATTTTGCTGAGATTATAGTATGAAATCCCTGATCCAGATGTAGTTTCAGCAATGGCGGCAGGGATAGAACTAGATGAAGCAATACCAACAGTTGTAGCAACTAAGAGTCCACCACCCTTATCAGTAACCTACCATGCCTCCATATACATAGGCTTACTGTATACTTGTCTGAAATGTTTCATACAAAACCTTTTAAGTTTGCAAAAGCCTAGTGAGATATTCTGAGCAGAGGGCACTAAAATTGCCCTCTGCTGCCAACATTTAGAAGGCTTCGCTCTAATTGGCCATTTTGTTATTGTGGTTGTCTGTTATGCAACAACAGTTACAAACTGTATCCACTATGTAAATAACCTGATGAAAATGGAGACCAACTAAATCATGTCATCTTCTATGTTGACATGTGACAAACTTGATTGTCAGGTGAAAGGAATTGTTATTTCACAAGGACATAACATTGGCTCAGAATGTGCTTTCTCCATAAAGATGTGGTTTTAACAATGGACACTATGAAAATGTTGGAACTTTTCTTGGAAGAGAAGACTTGACCGTGTTCTCAAATGAAAGCAAAACATTTGTCCTTCCAAAATGCATTTAATTTGTGACAAAGCACAATGGTAATACAATCAACAACAACAAAAACCCAAGGACCCAGTAAGGACAATAGTAATAAGACACATGAATATTTAATGACTGTTTGTAATGGACAGTTAATAATTAATGGCTCACACAATCCATTTTCAAGTCATGGCAGATCACAATACAGTCCTGCTCCACATTTTGCCATTTGCTATTCTGGACATGGCCCAAACTTTTCTCTTTGTTAGCCTAAAAGGCTAATTCTACACAAGTACGCCTCTGTTGCATTCTGTTCTAGTTTGTTTCCTCAAGCATGTGGGGAGGGGCTTCATGAGTAAAGTAAGTGATTGTTCTCCTTTCTACTTGCTAAGCAGATTCAATGAATATCTGCCTAATTAAAAGTCTGATTTCATTCAAGTTTGTTGATGGTTTCTCTTCTCAGTAGGTTGCACATCAAGGTTTCTCCCCCCATTAAGCACCGTCACAGATGATGACTAACGTTATTTTCTCTGAGCTGACATATGACATATGCAGTGTGCATTCAGTCTCTGTTCCCAGTCATCAGAGGTGGACCTCCAGGGTTCAGTATTTTCCTTTTTCCGTCGCACACTGTAGGACTGCACTCAAGCACTGAGGCCCTCTAAAGGGCTTGAGAAAGTGTAGAACAGAACCACAGTCAGGCTCTAAAGCTTTAGGCACAATATGCAAGCTACTGTACAGAACCCTATTAATGCATTTTGTTGCTTTGCATCAAGCTTGTTATATGTAAACAAATCACCCATTTATTGGGAAATTAGCACCATTAACAAACTTTGATTATAGAATCCATAAGTGTAGTTAAATGCAACACGTTAAAAGAGAAACAACACAAGTCAGATGGAAACTGATTTGTGAGCTAAAGAAAAACCTGGCAAAACCCACAGGAGCAACCATCTATAGCTGGGAAATTACATGTCCAAGGGAAATGTTAGTGAGCCTACAGTCTGCAGTCAAGAATTCTCACCATATGCCTGGATGAACGCATACAGATATTGCACTCTCATTTACAGCAGCTATATCAAATACAGACAATACTCCACAAAAACAGCAACAGTACTTTCACAAATAGCCTACAATAGCAGAGCGCCATTGAGTGAATTTGTGATAAAAGGTTCTAGAAAGAAAGAAAATGTTACAGAAATCAAATAAACAACCTGATTCTGCACTTTGCACAATGTGAGACAGCTCACTAAACTAGAACACACTCACTAAACTGCTTTACCCTCAAGTTCCCACAATCAGCAGCTGGCCTCAACCTGATGATGATACTACTACCACCACCACCACCACTACTAGCAAGACAGGTTTTCTGAAATGTGTCTAATGGGTGATCAGAAATGTTCTAACAACTAAACATTAGCATCTTAAGTGTCCTAAAATCATCACATCCTGAGTGCTGTGTTCACATTACTAGAAATCTAAAATTAATTACCATTCTTATTTTAATACTGCACATAAACTTAAAGACAGGATATAGACATACTTTTTTCAAAGAAAATACAATACATTGTGGTTGACGAACATCAAATCCATCAAAACTAGGCACTGCAGATCCAAAATGAATTAAGATTCTGTAAATGCACCGCTCATGATTTCCCCCCTGCAGCTTCACAGTTCACTTTAACACCACAAAATGTCATTCATTAGCAACGGTTCTGTAAAACATACATCTTGGCAAAATTGACAATAAACTTTGGCAAGAGAGTAGTGAATATAAGACATGCAACAACGCATGAATCATTTATGTGATATGGTTTTATTGTATTCTCTCGTTATGCAATTAAGAAAACTTAAGTTAAACACCTTGATTACAATATTTCAACTAATTGCAGATCTGGTCTAACTGACTAAATTGGCTCCAAGTGATGAAACCAGAAACATGAAGACTCTAATTCTGTACTTGCTTTCCATTCTGAGCCAGATCCATGGCGTTTTTCCTCCAACCACAGACCCAATCGTGTGACCACTAGCAGGCACAACAAAACATTAGCGTGCAAACACACAATCAATATGCACAAGCTTCCTGAAGAAATTTTCATTTTAAACATTAATTGTAATAACTACCAATGTGACTCCATGTACACAACTTTAGTCTCGCTGATCCAGCCATTACCTGCATAAAGTCTGGAACAGAGCACTGGGCATGCACAACATCCCACTACATAACTCAATGACCAAGTCAGATGTTAAACTTACACAGGAGGAATTTGTTGGGAAACTTAACTCTGGTTGTTTGCAGGTCTCGTAAATATGTTAAATAAGTAGGCTACGGTTGATGTTTACAATAAACTGGAAATTTGTAATTAGTAAATAAAGCATTGCAATAGCATCGCACCGGAATTATACATACAGACTTAACAGCCAATGGAAATCGACTTCCTATATGCATCAAATGTTCAGCACAGAGTTGCTTATGTGACGTAGTGGTAATGGATGAAAGAGGCTGAGAATAACACAGCATTGAAACAAGGAATACAATGTAACAAACGTGTGCATCTAAAAACAAATACATTTGCCAAACTTTGTTTACCCAAAAGAAGTGAAACAAAGGGTAGGGTACAGCTCTGTTGTAGTTACAAATATACAGTGTATTTAGTATGCTACCAGGTCATTTACCATATAGATGCAGTACATTAACGTTAAGCAGGAATTGCCATTGACCCAGTTCCACACAAATACAATGCTAAGCATTAATGGAACAATAGTCTGCCACTGGTGCAACTCTCGTCAACTATCTGAAATATTATCAACATCTAACTTTACCATC
>JAODUG010010334.1:11318-25707 GCA_027564795.1 Aphredoderus sayanus | reverse complement strand
TGAAATTATCTATTTTATCATATCTTATCTGGTGGAATTGGTGGTGTTACAACTCTCCTTGTGTAGAGAGAGGGGGGCCCCCTGCCAGCTTGTACTGAACCTCATGTTTACTGAAATACTATTTGCAGGTTCTATATAAATAAATGTGACTTGACTTGACCCCGGATAAAAGAAAAACCTTCTACCTGCTATTTCAGTTTTGTTCATACAACTGCACTTTTACAATAGAAATGCGCAATACACTACTTTTGAATTCATTATTGAATTTTGCGCGTAACAATGCGATTAATCGCGATTAATCACAGAAAATCATGCAATTAATCGCGATTGCCCAGCTCTAATATATATATATATATATATATATATATATATATATACATAGACACACTAATATTATAACCCTCCTGTCACCCTAGGATTAGGGTTATGGTTAGGGTTAGAGAAGAGAAGAGCTCTTTTGCAGGTCATTATTGCAGGTTAACCCTCTCGTTGTCCTCCCAGGTAAAAATGGTTAGGTTAATTATTAATAACAAAATGTTATTAATTAGTAATAACCCTTTTTTGTCCTATGATTGAACCACAAGGCTGCCTTTTGCACGTCATTTTGACCCCAGGGCAACAGGAGGATTAAGCACAAAACCACCATTACAGCACACAAGTTGGTGAACGGCGTGTTCCTGTTACTGAACCCACCATGCTTCTGCTTTCCCAGGTTGTACTGTTGCATCCTGTAGGCAGTGAACTCATAGGAGGACGCTGCAGGCAAGGCAAACGCTCGCAGGGACTGGATGTGCAGCAGCAGCACCACAGCTGGGGTCAACTCTCTCACCAGCATGGTGGCAGTACGTCCCGATCAGAATCTGTTGGGTGTTGCGTTTGATGGTGAAGATTTCACTTGGATCTGATGATGTCAGCATTATTTTAATTTGTTGCATGGCTATTATATACAGCAAATTGTTATTTATTTATTTGATTCAACTAAAAATAATGTGTAAACTTCAAGGAATCACATAGTACAGGTCAACCAATGCATCAATACTGAGATCATTTCTAATGTGTGTCACAGGGATCTGGCATGTTGTCCCATCTTGACACAACAATCCTAATCAGATTCCTAATACGCACGCTCAGCTTACACACACAGCCTACACACACAGTGCCTGACCTGTATTTCCTTATTCCAACAGACGTGAATGAAAATGCTACTGACCTGTTTCTCTGGCTGTAGCACTGTGGTTGACTTCAGCTCCGCTCCTTGTTAAGTTAAAACTTGCTGCTAGGACAACTGGGTAAGCCAGTGACCATCTGCACTCAAGGGATCAACCCGAGGCTAATCACTGGCCTCCATCCCCACCCACCAAATCTGCCCTCCGTCTTGCAGGCCTGCATTGGGATGTCTTATATTTATTCCCTGCAGCAGGTACTGAAAACAGATAAGTGCTTGGTTCTGTTTCTTTCTTGTTTGTTTTTTGGTCATTGTAAAATATTTACTTGCATGAGAAAGCAAAATACTAGAGCAAAATATTACATATCATCACAAATTGCAGACACATTTCAAAATCCTCAGATATCTGACATTTATTTTGATATGTTTACACTACATAGAACATTAATACTGTTAAATACTAAATGGCTACACGTTCACATTGCCTTTACAATCATAACAATATACATCTGGCAAATAAAAAAGGCATCTATGTTAAAATGCAATATTTCACATACTTCAAAATAAATTAATAACACATAACTGCCAATAAATATCTTCTGATACAATTCATTACTTAAGGCAGCATGTACTTTACCGGTAGTAAATTATGTGAGACTACATCCCAAATAACACACTATTGACCTAAAGTAGTGCACTCAATAGAAGACAAGACCAACTTGCCTGCCGGTGAATCCCTTAGCGTGACGTGACAAGAAGAAAATGCATGGCCATAGTCTGTTAAAACCAAAGTCAAGCATATACCGTAGTTTTAAAGGAAGGTTCAGCTCACTGGACCAACTGGTCTCATCTCAGCTATAGAGGCTATCTTCACCCTTTTACGTGAACTATTATGCTACTCAGGTACTCTTCAAATGAATGCAAGTCAATCTTGATATTTGCAAAGGTATAGGTAGCACCTAATTTACATAATTTGTAAATGTCAGGCTTTCAATAACTTCTTTTGTACATTATTTTTTAAAACCTTTTAATTCTATATTCCTAAGAAACATTGCATTCTTAAACTTGCATCTAGATGTTAATGTGTCACATCATGACAATACTATAAAAGGCCTAAATAAATAGAAATGTAAATACAAATTAAATAAGAAAGAGTTAGAGCTATTTTTGTTCCCATTCAATGAAGCTATTGCTCTAGGTGCAAGACATTTTTTTAATTGTGACCAGAGACAAAGTATCTAATTGCTCTGCCTATTAGTCCTGAACATATTTGTTATATGCATCATGTGCATGTAACATGTTTGAAGTATCTTTTAACCGAAACATATCTATGCCAAACAATAGGCTTTTCTTTTGCTGTATTATTGACATTTCTAATAATAATTAGAGAATCTTAAGCCAAACACAAGTCTTTAGTAGCTAAATAATAGGGTTTCTTTCTGCAAGAACCCTACCCCACTGGAATGACTGAACACTACAATGGCTGTGTTTGTTTATATGTTGACAGTATTCTAGACAGCAGTTGGCATTTATGTTATGACTTTAAGCTCTACACACCTTTATATCAAACAAATAGTGTTCCATAATTTCTGCATCAGATTATTAGCATTGAACATCTTATCCCAAGTTAATTATAATAGTAATAAGGGTTGTATCAAGTTAAAATTTAAATAAAATAATATCATGATATTGATACACATCTGAAACACATTATTGTAGAGATTTGTTGTAGTTGTGTGGTGGTAGGGTGTGTTGGGGATGACCAACACCCACAACTGCTCTTAATAATAACTCCATTATTAAGAGCTCTGACTAGATTCAAATAAATATATATAGCAATTCATTAAAAAAAAAATGTTGGTAGTAATCTAGAGACACTGCTAACAATCAGGATGTTTCCGTACTTCAAAACAGCTAACACCATTTCCCTTTCCAATTGAATGAAGTTTTGGCAACATATTTGACAATGTATTTAAATGAGGTGCCCGAACGCAAGCCTTCAAACTATAATTGTGCTTATGAAATGTATAAGTTTGTAAGTCAGTATGTGCAAATGTACTCCTACACCTCAAATACAAAATAAATGTTTTGGGAAATGATTTCTTACAGTCACTGATATGCAATAAAATGGCATTGTCAGATAATCTGACACTGCAATTTTAGATACGAAAGTACTGCTAGGTAAAATAAAATAATTTACAAGCACCAGGTAAGAATTTGCATTTTAAGCATATGGTTATCAGAATTCCATGTTCTGCCATTCTTGGTAAATTCCATATATTAACCCTCATTACCAGCAGTGGTTCCTATTCATGGATGTTTCACTTCCATACCATATGGTATCATATCTCAATAAAACTCAATTATGTTAGTTTGTCTATTAACAGTAAGTGAGGCCATTTAATGAAAGCAACCCTCACCAAATTACTAATTGGCACTAAAAAATAGTTGGCTGAACAAAGGCTGATAAATGTGTAGGAGTTGTTCATTAGGACACACTGTAACAAGCAGCAATACAACAGCTTCCAAGTAAAACCAGTTTTTCTTACTGAATGTGAAATAATTATGTAATTATGCTCCTATAGTACCGTGAAAGAGAAGTACTTTCCCCAACTATAACTATAAATATTACTGTACGCCTCAATTGTTGGAGTGCAGCTAAATGTTTTAGTGCAAGCGTCCTAGACTCTTTCATGTTTGATACATAGATACATAGGAAGACAAACCAGTCTGATTGAAAAAGAGGCCCAATGGCCACTGCCAATCCAATCAGCTCAGACCGATATTTCCCATGGTGCCTCTAAGCATCGCTAACAAACCATTGACAGGAGCATGTGCCACAGTAGGCACCAAGTCCTTCATGGAGGTTTGGCAGGTTCTGAGCTCTCTTCCCTTCATTTTATTGGTTTTGGCTTCACTCAAACACAAAAGGTTCCTTCCTTGATCCCCTTTACCAGAAAATCCATGAAGGTAAAATGGAAGTCAACAAGGTGGGGAGGGAGGGGGATTATGTCTGTTTTCCTTCAGAAGGTCAGTCTCTCATCAAGTCTTCTCAGAATTCACACTGCAGGAGTGAGATGCACAGTTCCTACCACAGGAGGAACATGTACAAAGTGATGCTGTACATATTGACCATATTTTCAGCTTTTTTTTTTTTCTTTCATTTTCATAAACCCTTCATTCATTTGTGCAATTTCAACAACTCCCTTTTGACACCACTTCTGGTGAAGTGGTGTCATTGGTGCGCTGGAGAGGGTGGGTAGGGGGTGCTACTGGATCTGGCAGGCTGTGGAAGGGGCAGCCTGGCAGCACATGCATGTGGGGTTCACAGATTTAGGGGGTATCAGATCCAGGTCCTCGTCGTCTGGGATCTCATCTAGCCGGTATCCATCCTTCAGGAGCTGGATGTTCAGGTCCTGGTTGATCTGCTGTATGAATTACAAGACAGGGAATGCCTGCGGTGACTCAGGCATGTCTCACGTTAATGCCACTGAAGCATTATGTTAATTGTGAATTATTGGCTACATAATTGCTGGAAAGCATTCTCATCAACAAAGCCAAGATTTAAAGCTGCATACAACAGCTTCCATTATAGTCAAATATGAAATGCTAATTTCTATTTGAATTGGAAGGTCTTCCCAAGCCCATAGCTGCAAGTCCGCTGGATGTCAAAAAAAGGACACAAAGAATCCAAGTAAATTAACATACAGTATACAGCTGCACGTATTTATGTGTAACAATTACAGCATTGACTATTTGTAACTAATACTGTCATTATACACACCTAAATGAAATGTAAATAGTATAAAGTTACCTTATGCAGAGAGACTTTATAAATGTGAAGGGAAATAAATTGTTTTAGGAGCAGCAACACATGAGGAACACATACACATGAATCGGTGTTCTTGCGTGACAATGTATTAATGTGAGCGAGCACAAGCACCACTAACTGTCAGTGGCTGTGCAGATACCTGATGTGAACATGGCACAAGGTGGTGGTGGTGGTGGTGGTGATGAGCTCATGGATTACAAGGTGGTGTAAACTATAGTGTGCTTGTAGATACCTGGTCCCTCAGACATCTCACCTCGGCTGAGGAGTATCCTGAGGAGGAGTATCTGGACACGTCAAAGTCATCATCACTGCAATGGAGAAGACGTCAACTGTCAGGCACCATGGCCATCCAAAAGCAATTGCACATAATTCACAGCTCCATAAGAAAAGTAATACTTTAATAGTTTACATTTCATAAGTCAGTTACTTTATTTCAAACCTGTGACTGATTATGGTGTATAGGAAGCATACATGAAAGCCAAGACACTGTGGAATTGTGTACCAACTGTCACAGAAGTGGCTTGCCTTGTTAATGTGGCTGAATGAAAACATGGGGCACCACAGTAAAAACATAGAAAGCGTCATGCCAACTAAAGCAATAACTTTTATATAGTCCAAATGAATGTACAAAAACCTATTGTGCAGTCACATGGAGTGCATGTTCTACTATCTGGTGTAATCAAGGATGGTTTTGTCAAGGCTGATGTCTCATAAAGCATTCCCCCATGTGGCCTGTCGACACTGATGTATCTGACCAAGAGTACTTTTTCTGTCCAAGTTTCTAGGTTGTCAGTTTTGTTTTGAAGAAGTCTTTCTCATTTGATGCGGATTAAAAAGTATATAATGCCGATATAGAAAATGTATATAATGCCTCATAACGTAACAGTTTGGTAATCAGAAAGAAGATACATACCTGTCAGTGTCCAGGGCTACCAAAGGCTTCTCGTCTGGGCTCTGGTCTAAAGAGGAGTATCCTTTGTTTGGTACCACCAGCCTAGAACAGGACACAGAAAACAGCATACTGTTTACCCAAAATACAACACAAATCGCCTAGTTGTATAGCATGCGATGTTGAACGAAGTAGGTTGTAATATAGGTACTGTCTCAAGTGCCAATCAAGAAAATTGTAAACTCCCGTATATTCAGCATTAGTAATATGCTAGCAGACTTGTAAGTTCTTGCCAGGGGTATATTGCACTGTGACATTGACAATACAAGCGAGACATTGAAGCTAATCTGCAGCTTGCAGACAGCAGGGGTTGTGAGATAATCTTCTAGCTTTTGAGGTTCAGGATTCCGACTCGTCACATCTCCACTAATCTGCCCAGGACCAGGACTGAACAGACCTCTTTAATGTGAATTCTTTACGGTACGATCCCAAAGCTTTGAGCATTTTCTGCAATCATCAATTGCACCAGGATCGCAACAAATAGCCCTTCTCCAAGAACCCTTGTTTGTGTTTGAGTTGTTCCGTTATAAAGTCTGATGTTGGTAGAAGCTGGCTACCAGTCTGGGCTTCAGAGAGCTGGCCACAATGGATTTGGGTTTTTGGGTTTTATTCCAGTTGACTTTTTTTCATTGATTTGATGTTAAAACAAATCCACAAAGTACAATGCTAAAGAATGCACAAAGAGTTGGTAAACATGGCAGAGAATGACATATCTTAGTGAGCTGTTACCTTGTCCTGGAATTCTTCTTGGGCTGTTGATTGACAGGACTTCCCACAGTACCATTCTTTACGGATCCTTTTCTGGCATGGTCCCTCTGTTTTTCTGGGCAACCACAGGATATGAGATCATCAGTTGACTACATTTAAGTTCAATGATCAGCAAAAATGTGTATGTATGGCAAAAATGTGGCATAAAAAGCACTTTAGCCTGTACTATACATACATTATACAGTTCTAGATTGTAATTTTAGTACTTTAGTATATATATATATATATATATATATATATATATATATATAGTATAAATTCTAGACTCTATGGTGTCTGAGGCTGATTAACACAAGAACGTATTTCACTCTAAGATGGATAAGTCGATATAAATCACACCTTAGGGGGAGGCTAAATAGGCCAAGCAGAGTGAATCCATTAGTCTCTGTTTTCACCGTATAGCTTGAGGACACAACACCTAACTCCAAATGAACCATTCTGTATGTTTCAATATAAAAGGTCAATACAACTAGACCTTAGGTAGAAATTAGAGCCAAAATTAAATTAAAGAAGTGTTTACTGAACTCACATTAAGCAGAATGTTGGAAATTGGCTACTATTGAATTTATAAATTAGATTTTGGTACATAGGTAAGTAGCTTTTGTACCCCCAACAAAATAAACACTACTTTCAGTAGCACTCTTGTAGCAACAGCCTAATGGCAAAATATGTAGTGGACTAGTTCAGTGAAAGGCACAAAAAAGTATCTAAGTCATTACTTTGTTATTATGCTTTGTAAAAGGCCTCATATAATTGAAATGTCCAACTGTAATTTTGGATAGACCCCCCCTTCCCCCACCCTTTGTGTTTCAGTTGGTGCTGCAAAATATTATTCTGAAACTTCAGAGACAGATTTCAAAATAGGTTCCTTCAGACAACACAACTGGATAATTTCATAGAGGGCCTTTTGAATGCAGCATGGACCAAATTCCAGAGAGAACAGTGATACATAACAAATCCAACAGGGAGGGCTGATGCTGTCAGTGACTGATTATCAGCATCAGGGCTGTTGTACCTATTTGGACTTGCAGTGGCGAGGGCTTGTAGTTCATGGCCACCGTCTCTCCCTCTCTGGTGTCAGAGTCTCCCTCAGAGGTGGAGGATGCTGCTGGGTCCTGCATACAAAGACACACATGTGCAGGTTAACCCACTATTACTGAATGCCATACTAGTAAACAAATGCAAAAAAGCAAACAACATTTAA
Organism: Aphredoderus sayanus; assembly: GCA_027564795.1. Classification (NCBI taxonomy): domain Eukaryota; kingdom Metazoa; phylum Chordata; class Actinopteri; order Percopsiformes; family Aphredoderidae; genus Aphredoderus; species Aphredoderus sayanus. Next base: position 17,789 of record JAODUG010010334.1, on the reverse strand, counting down.
CAATTTATTTTGTGGATATAAGATTCAAGTCATTCTGGAGAAAGCGTGTTGATATTTGAAGTGAACTCCATAAAAACATAAACACCTCCCTTCAATGCAATTGGGTGCTGCCTCATTAGCACCGCCCCACAATGGAAACGCATTGCAAAGGCTAGGATATTGTTGTTGTGTGCGGTCTGCACCAATTGTTTGTGTTCTTGTTTATGGAGCCAGGGCTGTGTATAAATATCGAATTTTTTTGTAAACATATGCAGAGAATGGTAAGATAGCTGACCTCAAGGAAATATTTGGTGTGTTTGACAAAAAGTTTTATTATCTTACTGTACTATAACTGTAACTTGGTAATCCACAATCAGGTCTACTGCTTGGTTCTATTTTCATGACAAGCTATGCTATGTGCTGCTAGAGCTGCCAGGTTCTCTGAGATGCATAAGTGGTGACAACATGGGTAAAATGTCACGGGAGAACAGAGGGGGCTCCTGTTGAGGCAGTGGTTTCCCCACAAAGAGAGAGGGGAGCTGGGTAGTGCTGGCCCAGGGCTAGGCCTGCTCCACTGACAGAGCCCCACATTATGTTCAACCCACAGGCCTGCTCTTGTTGTATAGTGTGGTACTCCACAGTCAACATTGGGGAAGGCTGCCAGGCAGTGGCTTACAATTACCCCACGGTTTCTTCAAGGAGTGGGATACTACACAAAAAAAGGGCCCTTCAGGCAACTAACACTCTACAGCTGAAGCATGTACAGTATGCTAGACAGACATCTATCTACCTACACAAACTAGACTGAAGTATCAGAAATACAGTCACAATTTTTTCAATGTTAATGTTTGTGGACAATAGAAGGAAATCTGATACAATACCAAGAATGACAAGATAGAAATACAAGCCTAGATCTACTTCCTCAACCATAAAGGCATATTACTGTGAATGTGAGGCCAATTCCCTAAGACCAATACAGCATATCCAATCTTACAATGCCTGATGAAAAATTCATGTCTCACTCTGAATATGACAGCGAGAAGCTACTAGCACACAGTAATTATCATTTAACACATTGCAAGACATTAAAAAATCCCCAGCTGCCAGAAGCATCGTTTGACAACCAATTAAATGTGTTAGAGGTTTGAGATTGTAGACAAGACTACTGTCAGTCTGAGTAATAGCTAATATCTCATCTCAGCAGCCACCCATTGCAGGCCATCTCTTAGAATGCATAATCCCCCTTCATTTGCCTACCTTGCTGGAAGAAATGGTGATAACGAGAGACTGGGAAATATACACTGTGAATTTGTGTCCCAGTAGGCACAAAGACTCATCTGGAGATTAAGCGTTATTCATTTAGGTGAAATAATTCATGAGAGCTGGCAACAATGAATGGCCTGCACAAATAGGGTGTTGTGAAAGCACTGCGTACCAATGAGGTACCACCAGTGTAACAGGCACAAACATGGGCCTCCTCAGCTCTGGGACAGGGCCTTGGATCATTATCATACTCATTCATGTTTTTCCACCCTCCCCATTCCCTACCCACCCCAGAAAGATGATGTACAGTCCGTCCGTGAAACAAATCCCTTTGAACACTTTGTATTCTGTCAGGAACACGTGCTGCGGTTGATGAAACAAAATTCACCACTAGGCTGTCAAAGACAGACATCCCTGCCACATTTTAAATATCAAAAAGGTACTGGTGGCCCAACTACATAAAACAATACCTAATGGTGCCTAAAATAGAAATTCTTTACCAATTAAAAATGTTGCCAATGATATTATAGGCAAACATAATACGCAAGTACTTTCGTGACCGTGAAAAACAAAAGAAACAGCCCCTCCACAGTGGTGAATTAAACACAGTTAGTTTGTTCAGTATGATGTGATATACAATAAGTGCATGTGCATGCACTCGTACACACACTCACACACACACACACAACAGAGATTAAATAAAAGACATCTCCTGTGTGACCGTTTCATCAGCCTGTTCTCTTGCCTCAGATGATGAAAAGCTGCAAGGCTGCTGACACAGCATGATCACTAGGGCTATTGGTGGGATTATACATCATGGCTTTCTCCTGGCCAATAGAAGTAAAGTAATTGATCAGGTGACCCTCGAAGTGGTACGGTATCCTCATTAATGGCAGCCAAACTAAATTGTACACCCAATCTCCAGGCCTTATACGGAGCCATTCACAATGGCAAAAGTGCTGACACACAATGAGATAGTTATAGGATTATAGTGGTATCATTCAAATGTATTTTAGTTCAGATAAAATAAAATATTTATTTTAACTGATTTAGTCTTTTTTCCTGATCAAACGCATAATTCAGTAAGACATACTTGTATTTTGTTTAAATATCATTGCTCTGTAACAGCTCCAGAAAAAACTGTTTAATTCCTGTGTTGTATGCTCTGAAACAGAGGCAGGTGTCATGTTTATTCAAAAGGTTTGCACTTTACAATTAAGTTATTAGCATCAAAATGGGGAACCATGAACCAAATCCAATTCTGACAGTGTCTCATTTTAAAAGTGGACATGGAATGAATGGTAAATGAAAGGCCGGCTCCTCTGTCCTCTGAATATCAGAAAAGATATCTACATCATAATAAGCCCATTGGGTTAATATAAAAGTCCACTGGGTAAATAGACACAAATCATGTAATACAAACAGTCATGCTTTGTACTGTACAGTTAAGGTGTTTAGGGCATATCTATACCATTCAAACAGAAGAAATTATTTGTTTGCATTAAAATCCAAAATACAATTTCTCACTGGAGGCAGGAGTATGAGGGCATACATGCATCTGGTGGTCACCACTTTGATAATGGCAGCTTAATAATCAGGAGAATCAGGCCTCCACATGGGTTGTCCATAGGCCCATGTGGACATACTGTAATTAATAGGGTGTATGTGTATACCCAGTTGTACAGCAATTGATATACTGCAGCACTTATTTGTATATTGCATACAGTAACCATTCCGAATAGACCACTGGGAACATATTACTAAGTTCAGTATAAAGGAATACTGAAAGAAAAAGGGTCATATCCCTATGTGGAATGTAGCTGTAACATGTTTCTGATGCAGAAACAGATTTGATGGGTAACTATGTCCCCCCGTTTGTTGCTTGCATTGGGTCAAATGACTATGAAATACAGTGCATAAACACCTAAAGAAGGCCATGTTTTTTGTTTTATATGAACCTGTAGACTGTCGTGTACATGGGAACTATAGCCACATTGAAATATGTGAAATAAAACAATTTACAGTAACTGCAGTGATTAAAACCATCAAAACATACTGACCTCCCTCTATAATGGCCACTTACATTTTTTTTAAATGTCAAAATATAAAAACAACATCATGATGATGTTGTTTTATATTTTGACATTTAAAATATACACAACTCCTGCCGGGTTGATGAAGGACTACAACTTCAGTGGCAAGATGAGGGCATTGTAAAGCTCTGTAAACGCTGTACTGAACAACTTGAGCGTGGTATCCGAGGCTTAGTCTACTCTGCTACCGCTATAAGCTTATAGTCTTCTGCAGTATCGGTGGGACATTGAGAACCTACAGTATAGCACCACATAAACACTTGGACTATGTGCGCAATGTCGGCTCGCCCAATCCCGTCTGGGTGACACGTGACGTCCACAACATTATGAAAATAATCAAAATGATAAATGAGTGGAGCAGACAGACACTGATACAAACAAGCATGACGTGGAATAAATTGTCACAGGGGATTTAGGTGCGTGGATTATTATTGGCACTAGATGGGACATTTGTATCATTACTTTCTGCGGCAGAGAAAAGTACAGCTGTTAAAATAGTCAATCATCAATACTGTACATGTCCATCCCAAAGATACAGCATACTATGGCAAAATCTCAAGATGTTTTCGTTTTATTATCATCTAACGTAGGCCTAGTTGATATAAAAAAACGGTCACAATCGACAATGTAAACACGTAATGTACAATACTTATATAATAATTTATGTCAGCGAATGGTGGTTTGGACAGAAATGTGTACATTCGTCTTTTTTCTTACCAATGGCTGAGTCTCTCCGTTAACAGGGGGGACTTGAAACCTGTCGATTTCTTCCATCATTTTGGCAAAGCGCTAATATTATAGCCCAAAAGCTTTCATAAACAGCGTTTTTTCCTAAACGTCCTTGTTTTGTGTCGGTGGGCAGGGTCCTCCGTTATTTTGCATTATATCAGTTTGTTTTCCTCCAGCCCGACAGAGGTGACTCGACAGCAAAACAGCAGTACCGCCCTACTTCCGGGTCTAAAATATTCATGATATATCTGACCAATCACGCGGGCGAAAATATCCACTGCAAATTGAAATTATAATCGAATAATAGCTGTTATGACAACAACAACAATCATCATTGTAATATAAGAAATTTGATTTTAATTAGTATAAATAATGGTTCAGTGTGTGAACCTTTGTTTTATTGCTATATTTTTGTGGTTGTAATGTCGTAATGATATTACAACACTACTTGAACTCGAGTTAGAGAGGAACAATATAGTAACCACCAATATAGTTGGTCATCCAAGAATAACCAGTCACCAAAGAATCGAAACAGGCCCTGCCTCCCTCATCCATGCCCCCTCCCCTAGCTTGTTGACTTGGTAACTGATGTTTACACGTCGCTGCAGTTCGTCTCGTAGTAGCCTACTGTACTAGCCTGGCTTTGACTTGACAATTTACCTAAATTATTACTATATAATTATCAGAAAACATAAAAAATAGACAGCATAGGTATATAGGCTATTTTATCATTTCTGCACAATGCCCAGGTCAAACAAAACAACTGTAAATCTCAAGCAGGTAAACGCTTGAATCAATTTGTTAATGTAAAGCTTTCATTAACAGAACACCTAACAAAATATTTTTAGCTTTGAAATATTGGGATATTTTATTTGGTTTTATTTCCACAGGGCGCAAACACTCAAAAACTTCCTGGATCTAGTACAAAGCCTGCTAAAGCTGCAAGTAAGAAAAAGGTGGGTGTCACACAAATGGGATGGGATAGGATTAAATAATGTTATTTAGTTGTGTAATTTGACATTTAACGCCAATACATAATGTTCTAAAGGGAATCATGACTTGTATTGGGGAGTTATCATACACCTCTTCAATAAACTGAATGAAACCCCTACGTATTTCCTTTCGCTCAGGATGAGGAGGATGGAGAGGAGGACAGGTGGGATGAGTATTCACATGGGAAAACTCTGATTAAGCCACCAGACCAGCTGGAGCTCACTGAGGCGGTAAGAGAAGGACACATGGACCTTGATTACCAGACGGGCACATGGTTGGTTTCAGGGACCTGAGTCACACTTTGTAATACAATCTTTGCTGTGTATTACCATATAGACAGGGGATATAACATCCTCAGGGTATTGGCTAATGAAATAATGTGCTTGCATCCAGGCCACACTCTCAACGTGTGATCCAAGAGAGTCAGTCTTGCCTGATAATTAATGACATGTGCTTGCCTTTTCTGTATTTACAGGAGCTGAAGGAAGAGATCACAAGGGTCCTGACAGCAAATAACCCAAATGCACCCCAGAACATTGTCCGCTACAGCTTCAAGGTATTTGCACATAACAAATTCCAACATAGTCTATCTGTGCCCATAAATCCCCTTTTATGTTATTTCACTGGTTGTGTACGTGACTTTGCTTTATTTATTTCCCAGAATTGTGCGTTCAAGCCCATCAGTGTCAATCAAATGGCGGTTCACTTTGTCCTGGAGGGAAACCTGCTCCACCAGGATTCTGACGAGGCCCGTAGACAAATGGCTAAACGAGGTTTACCTGAGGGTTCGTTACTGTAACATTCACCGATAATAGACAGTGCATACTAGAGTCCTTAGCATAATAGAATATTCCTTTACTAGACTGAACCTGTGTGTTAACTTTTATTTGTAGACTGAGAGGCATAGTTGGTGTATTACACATGTACTTCCACAAAGTGGCGCTGTGTGCATGTGGCATGAGTGAGTGGAATGCAATAACTGTGTCACCAATTACAACAACATATAAACTGGGGTGTTTCTAGACATAGCAGAGGTCGATGAGGAACCTGACGAGGAAAACCCTCTGCAGTCTTCGGTAATAACCACCATATTTTTTGGACTACTGTACAAGAATACACAGCAGTGTAAAAAATGAAGCACTTTAGCTATTGGAAGCATTCATGTCTTTTCCACAGGCAACAGGAGGTGAGGAGGGAGTGTCAGAGGAGGCAGGAGAAGAGGATAGGTCAGAGAGTGTGTCCTCCAGGTTTTATGACAAGAACGAGCAGAAGCCTACCAACCAGTTCAACTTCAGCGAGAGGCCCTCCCAGACCCTCATTAACCCACAGCTGGTAAGAAGAGCCCATTTAATGCTAAAACACACTTCTAATGTGGAAAATGTTGCATATAAATGGAGTTCAAGTGGTTGAATGG
>JAODUG010010334.1:0-11218 GCA_027564795.1 Aphredoderus sayanus | reverse complement strand
CATGTACACCATAGCATTGTGAACCCATCCTGACAGCTGGGAATGTTACTATAGGATAGTGTTCCCCCTATGTTCAATATGAAAGGAAGCTCACACATCTGTAACATTCATACTGCTGACTTGCGTTCCTAAATTTGTCCGTCATAGAATTGGGACGCTGTGGTAAATTGAAGAGGTGCAGACGTTCTTCTCTTTGGTTGACGGCGATATGATTTAGCAAGATCTGGATGGGTCAATTTGTGTAACATCAAGGTCTACCAAGTCTCTGAACTGCGCTGCACACAGGTGCCAAAGGACATTCTAACAACAGTGTGTTTACATTTAAAGTGACTACCACTTTATAAAGGACTACAGCGGCAGTAGTGGTTCGAACAGCGAGGACCAGCTACATTGAGGGGGTACTATCTGCAGTACCCCCTCAATGGAAAACAAAGTACCTGGTACCAATCGTGAGTATAGTAGAGAGTCAAGTCGAACCGGTACTACAGTCTGTTGTGTAAAATCGCCATATGATCTTGTCTGCCAATCGCACTAAGCACCACATTCCAGATCGACCTGACCTGCAATGATAACATAGAACAGAGGAGCTCAGAATAGATTAGAGGGAGTGTTTGACATCATTCTCTACTCATTATGCAATTACTCCACAATATCTTTAAAAATACTTGTTTGCTGCTAAAATTATATATGACCTTTAATATTTAATAGCATTAAATTAACTCGTAATAATAACTGAGAAGAATTTGTTTTTTGTCTCTAAGAGCAATAGTCACACTGCCATTGTGTTTGAATGTGAAACCGAGGCACCCAATTGGATAAAGTGCAAACGCAGATGCACATGTTATATGCCATATGTCTACTGTATGTGATACAGGAACCAATAAAATAGTATTTACTTACAGGAAAAATTGTGTCAGACTGAACCTCCTCCGCGGTGCACCTTTTCTGCCACAGCCAATCAGGTACTAGTCAATCCTACCACCACCTGCCCCATTGTTATTCCCCTACTTTACCAGTCAGGTGGCTGTCTGTACTTCTCTCTGGGCAGTGGGTGATCTACGATGCATGCTTGGAGGAGGTGAAGAGGCAAGAGAAGAACAAGGAAAAAGAGAAGGTTGATGACAAAATCAGGAAGAAGCCATCACTCACTGAAACAAAGGTAAATCCTCCTGGTCAACTGTCTCTTCTGTGTCTCTCCCTGACAATATGCTTTGATGTACAGTTACACTGTATTGAATGATACATGTGCCACAGTTCCACCTAATCACAAACAACACATTGCTACACATTGCTACAGTCAAACAGATCGAAATACACCAAAACCTGAAAACATGTACAGTAGGACACAGTACTATATTATCTCCTAACTAAAACATCAAATTAAATATTAAAACAACTATTTTAATTGCAATGCCAACATGTTTAGGATGTTTAGGATGTAGCATGATAACATTTTGAAACGTTTGTAACGTTGTAAACACAAGCACAAATCCAGACACAAATTTACAAGAATGTGAGCCAAGTCAAATCGTAAATTCCTACATTCGCCTTCTTATTTGTGCCTGTATTTGTAACTTATTAGTTTTGCTCTGTCTGAGTACAATGCCAGGTGTCACAAAAAACATATTAGTGCATGACTGCTGATGTTAAGGAGTTTTACCAACTCTCCTATATAGACTGATGACATCACCAAAGTGGCCAAGGTGACCTTGGTCTTGGAGCGTATGGTCAATCAGAATACGTTTGATGACATTGCCCAAGGTATGTTTTTTTGTGGACGTGTGATATAACAGAACGCTGTGCTGAAAGAAGCCTGGTCAACACAACCCTTACCTAGCCATCTTCCACCCTCTTGTTTTTTATTTCCTTTCAGATTTCAAGTACTTTGAGGATCCCTCAGATGAATTTAAAGAACAGGAGGGTACCCTTCTCCCTCTGTGGAAGTTCCAGTATGATAAAGCCAAGGGACTGGCCATCACTGCCCTCTGCTGGTCAGTTAGCTCATCAATTAGCAATTACTGTGTGGGATGTAAAATATACACTAGTTGACTTGAAAGCTCACTTAATCCAATGTAAAATGTCAGTGATTGGGAATGACACAGCTGTATGCGTTGCAGCCTGAAGTGAGTAAGTAATTATGGGATGTGTTACCCACAGGAATAAGAAATACAAGGACCGGTTTGCTGTGGGAATGGGGTCATGTAAGTACACAGGACTCATTAGATGTTATACCAGTGAGAGTCTGTCATCACTACTCACAATATACAGTGTAATTGGGTAGTTTGGAAGGAGCTTTTCATGAAATCCAATGATTATTTTCCATGCTAACTGTTGCTTTTCAGATGATTTTAGAAAGCAGGGGCACGGCATGCTGATCTTCCACTCTCTCAAGTGCTCCACCTTCCCAGAGCAAGTGTACCCCACCGACTCTGGCATCATGTGCCTCGATATCCATGAGCAGTGGTCGTACCTGGTGGCTGTGGGTTTCTATGACGGCTTTGTGGCCGTCTACAACCTGAAGCAAGAGGGCCTGCTGCCCGTCTACAAGAGCACAGCCAATGCTGGCAAGCATACTGGACCTGTCTCAGAGGTCAGGGTCCACTATATACTGTGGCACAGCCAGTTTACAGTGTTTCTGTCATTTCTCAGATGTTTAAATACATCTAGCTGATAATTCAGCGTTGTACTTGCCTCAGCATCTCCTACTTCACAGTCATGTATTGCCCTTGTTATTTTAATGGCTTTGATAAATAGCAAGGGTCTATGTAGTCTAGCAGTATATTTATAAAAAGGGACAATAAAGTTTGTCATTTCAATAACAGTAATCAAGTTAGTGGCTAAATGTCAAAGAAGACCAATCAACAATCAAGTACATTCTTAATTCTTTACTGAAATGTGTTCTTACTAAAGCCAGATGAAGTTACAATGTACTTTTCTACTAAGGTTCGCTGGCAGAAGGATGATATGGACAACAACCACAATTTCTTTTCCTTGTCATCTGACGGACGAGTGGTATCTTGGACGCTGGTCAAGGTTAGCCCTGGAAATATCTTAACGTTAGGAAATGTGTCGTCTACAACTTACCAGTAGTCCCATGTGTCTTTTAAGCAGACAAGTTGTTTTTCAGCAAGTGGCATGCGTTTTGTATGCACCGTGTGTGTTTAGTCTCTGATGTGTTGTGTGCTTGCATTGTTGGTATAGCTGTATCTTGAGGTTCCTTCAAATTGGCAGACAAAAGCGCTTGCGAACACACACAAATGGCGGACACAGACCTAAGGTTTACAGTTTAAATCTAAGAATTTAAACTATTTACACAGAACATTCACATTCGAAAAAACAAAGTTCACCATGAATGTTTGCCTCAGTTCAACAACTTTTAATGCACGTGTGTTTGCTTGTCTGCAGAATGAGCTGGTCTTCTCAGACATCATCAAACTCTCATTGGATGGCTCTGTGTTTGACAGGACAGCGGTTGATGAGCAGCCCACCAGAGGTAGTGTATCTCCCTCAGAACAGACATAAGAGCCGGGATAGAGGACACAGGAGAGTTTGTTCCCAAGTCTGATAAAGGCTTGCAGATGAATTAAGGACACTTTATCTGCACTAGCCAGAGTGAATACACTTTTGTGCACCTTCCATACAATACAGGATTTCCCCCTTGCCTTGAGCAGTTTTTGAAGTTAATAAAGCAAATGTACGCCTTTTCAAATTGGGACTTATCTTTTACTTCCACAAATGAAATAAGAGTTTCAGTTAATAATTAGCTACTAGATTAAAACCCAAATAGTATTAGAGTTGAGCTACTCTGTATCAATGCATGACATAATAAAGAGTTTGATGTCTCAGCAGCTTGTGGGACATCGTTTGACTTCCATCAAGAGGCTGATCATCTCTTTGTTGTTGGCACTGAGGAGGGGAAAATACACAAGGTAAGATATGAGGACAATATCCTGGATTTTGGCTCAGTTGTTTTATAAACACTACAGTATCTGTCATTCCTCTAATTACAAAGTAGACAAAGAACACCAAGATACCGTAATCTCAATATTGTAATTTCCTATACAATAGCCTATATACATTATATCCTCTGATGTGAGTTAATATAAGGTAGGTAATATAGGCATTTTCCTTCTTTTTTAATAATAAGGATGTTTTCTTTAAAAGTTCAGTCTTCTCCTGAGTTTCTTTTCTGTCTTTCCAGCAAGACATAAGCCCTGAAATAAGTTGTCTCTCCCTGCCACCTCTAAATGAGGTTACAATCATCTTGGGGTTTCCGCCAGTCCAGCAGTTATCAGCTTTGAAAAATGGAAGCTCATTTTGTTTGTGGTGCAGTTCAAGATATCCTGCTGGGCTAGCACCCCGGAGGGTAGCCGAGCTGGGAAATTCTCATTAGCACACACGCACGCATTCCCACACTTACATGCAAGCACACATACCCACTGTTCACATTAACACTTTGGGTGTGTGTGCGTGTGTGTGCGTGTGTGTGTGTGTGTGTGTGTGTGTGTGTGTATGTGTGTGCATATGCATGTACTGTACAAGTGCCCAGTTGTTTGGCCCCTTACAAGGGCCTCAGGCTACAGGCTATATGTTAAACGTTTAATGAGTCTCCTTAAGCACAGCCTCTTTCCACTCCACATCAGACAGATGGGTTTTGGTTTTCGTCCCCAGACATTATTATTTACTTTGTTAGGTTCGCTGCTATTTATCGATGATTGATGTGATAACAGTAATAATTAATCCTGTCCTGATTTCAAGCCTTCGTATTTGCATATAGTCTGTGTGTTGTCTTTTGCATTGCAATGGTTGGTGGAAAATTCCACATTGTAAATAATACTTTTTGTTTTGGTTGTCTTTATGTTAGTCCATAGCGCAAATGGCTGCCATACATTGAAGAGAGTCAAAAACATAGCATTGGGGCCAAGGTTCCTTTTTAATGACTAGCTTAAGAGACACCCAGTACTCGACCCCATGAACATGTGAACATGCTTCAGTTTTGTGTTGGTGCTTTGTAAGCGGCCAGATGTCTTGGCCATATGCTAATTAGCAATATTTGAGTTCAGGCAAGGTTGCCATTGCTCATATTCCCAGACTTGGCAGATAGCACAAGCTCGTTAGAGTCTATTCACTTGATTTTTTTGTGTGTGTTGTTAGGCACGTCAGTGTCAGTTTTCTCCTCAACAAACAGCAATTAGCTGTGCTACAGTAGGCATCTTGACTTAATTTAAAAATAAATATATAAATATATGCAGCCCTTTCTAATATCCTGAATACTCAGATTAGATGTTCACACAAACACACACACACACACTGACACACACAAACACACTGTTTATAAATCAAAGGCTTCTGATTGCATGAGAAGTCTGCCCAGTTATCATTCACTAAAAGAAGAGAAGGGATGACAAGGGATATGGCTGTCTCAAATATACAGTGCCTGCGCTGCTTATTTCACGGATAAAAGCTCGGTCGTATGGTCATGCCACATAAACGCACACAGACAACACAGTATATGGAAATGCTCCGTTTTTTTCCTTCCTGGCTCTGTGACAGCTCAGAGACCTTGGGGAACCAGGTACAGGATCCCTAAGTGAGTAATAGTCCGACTATGTGCTGTCAACATCCTGGAAACGCAACACCCGTCCCTAAGCTCCAGCAAGGCTTTGGGTCCCGGACAGCCTGGTTGATTTATCCAAGCAATCTAACTTTGCAGCGGTGCTGCTGTTGTGGCTTTCGCAGATGTTGTCTTAAAAATGGCAGACAAGCGTAAAAAATATTAGCAGTTGTACCCTTTCACAGCATAGCCTCCAGAGTTTAAGGTTCTGACTATCTTCTTGATATGAGCAAAACATTGTAGATATAAATGGATTAAGTAAGAAAGCACCAATTAAAAGGGCCATTGTTTGAGATTGAGTTATACTCCTTCACGTAAGACCGATTCAGATGTTTTGTTTTACACAAGATGCCAACAGCAAAATCCCAGCAATTGAACGTATTGCAGTATAGTTTATTAAATAAGGATGTAAGTTATAGCTGTAATAGAGATTCTGTTTGTTGTCTCTTTGTTGTCTCGTTCCAGTGCTCCAAGGCCTACTCTAGCCAGTTCCTGAAGACCTATGATGGCCATAAGATGGTAGTATATGCTGTAAAGTGGAACCACTTCCACCCAAAGGTCTTCATGTCTTGCAGTTCTGACTGGACTGTGAAGATCTGGGATCACACCATCAAGTAATATCAAACACTGATTGTAAATCTTACATTAGAATACATTCTAATAATTATAATGACATTTTTGAAATGTGTTACACCTAATCTACAGAACGGAATGAATGAATGAATTCATGAATATTATTTCATCATCTCAAAACCCCCCACTATGATAACCACTGCTCTAGACTTTCTGCTTCACTATCTGTTTTGTGGTTAGTTCTATCATGGTTATTTAAATGGGGCTGTAAAATGGCTGTAACATTTGATGGGGCATCAAAACCAAAAAGCAGACATGGTAACACATCCAAATGCATGTTAAAGCTATGCTGCTACGTTTAAGTAGGTTCTTCAAGCATTTACTGTACAAGTATTTTGACTGGGGTTTGTTGAACCTCGCCATCCCTTTGTGTTGGTGCTGCTAATTCAAGCTATCTTTCATAACAGAAACTGCATATTATAGTCTTCGCGTTTAACTTTGCGGCCAATGTAATTTTCCAGACATATTTGACTAACCCACCACGCGTCCCACTCCTTGTCAGAAGGAGCAGCTTGATTGAATAATGAGTGTAATCATCAAGTTATAATAAGAGGCTTCCAGGGGTGACCCAGACACAAAATGTACTCCACAAGAGGGAACCATTCAATCATACTTCACTGTTTTGTTTTTGCTGTGAAATTAACCCTCTGACTCTAAGCTAAATTTACTGTAAGGCTAGTTAGGTTCTGATTCACATGATGTGATGTGAATGTGAACTCTACAGCTTTTGTCAAAATATCTCATCTGCTCTTTGACCATATTGAGACTGGTACATCCTTTCTTTTACAACAACAGAAACAAAGTGACGAAGTGAATAGCTTCAGGTTAAAGTGTATAACATTTGATAAATGAATCAAGTGAAAACATGCTTTAATATATAGCCAGGCATGGACATAATTTACACATCCCCATAGCCAGAAAGTATAGACTATATAGTAAATCAGCTGTACATGGGTTAATGTGCTTTGTCATTGTACTTTAAATTACCCTCTCAGGGCTTTGTGTGCAAACAAGTACAATGAATTAAAATGTTAAGTTTTAGGCCCCCCTCCCCCGACATACGCACACGTGCGCGCACACACACACACACACTATTATTAGTATTTGAAGAGGCTTTCTAAGTTAGATGCGAACCACTCATATTATTTCTTCTGTTTGCTCGCAGTGGTATTTCTCAGAATAATAGCATGAATACGCTATGTGAGAGCATCCTTCCTGGTTCCCACTGCTGTTCTTTTGCTACTTTGATGGTGTGGAAACGGGTGGGCCCGGGCATTTTCTATTTGATTAGCCCTGATTCTTTTCTACAGACAGCCTTACTGCACCGGGAGCCCAGAGAAATCAAATGCTATGACCAGGCACACAAGAGAAAGAAAGCTTTGAGAAAAAGTGCAATAAATAGACATCACTCACTACAAGTCTCGTAGCATGACCAGGAATAATTACTTTCAGATTTACCTTCCATTCACAAAAGGTCTTTGAGAAGAACACATTTCATCTCACACTTACCACTGTGATTTAGACTAGACTATGCAGTCTGAGGGCTATATGCCAATCATAGACCAACCAGAGATACATGTAGCAGTTTGAGGGCACATGCACACAATCAGCCTGATGACGTTTACTGACCTGACGGTGTCTTCACAGCTCCCCCATGTTCACCTTTGACCTGTATGCGCCAGTGGGAGACGTAGCCTGGTCCCCCTACTCCTCCACTATCTTTGCTGCCGTCACCACTGATGGAAAGGTAAGTTCACATAGCGTCCATGATGTTGAAGACACTACAGTATAGGATCAACCCGTACTCAGGAAACCATGCTAATATGGACAGACAACATTTCAGGATAGATGTTTTAAGAACCCCCGAGCAGCTCTGACAATGTCCAATATGTCTTGGTACATACACAGTACCATAGACCTGCATGCTGCAAGCTCATTCGACGTCCCATTTTCTTGCCATTTCAGATATTGTCTGAAACGTGTCGCACAGAATTGACAGCTATATGGATTGACCTGTTGGAGGTTTGCAGAGTGTCCAAATGGACCCATAGTGTAGCGTCTTGTGCTGGTGTTGTTGCTATTGTTATTATTACATCCACCATCTCCCCAGTGCGTCTGTCTCTGACTGAATATGGACACTTAGTTCCCTGGAACACACGCAAATAGCTGCTTATCGCTGCTCCTGTCTTATTCATCATGATCTTAGCAGCACACCTCCGGAAACTGCGGAGAGTAAAACCTGTGCATGGCCCCCCAGGCTAATGCCGGGGTTACCACAGGGCACTCTGCAGCAGACAGGTTTGCTCAGACACGCTGCTTTGTAGGCAAAGCATGTCCGCGCCTGTTTTGATTGGTTCCAGCCAAAAGTCATTTGTACCCTTGTGGAGGTTTGTCTTCACATATTTTGTTGGTGTTTTGCCGCCAGCTGTCCCCATCTGTTTACTGACGCAGGCGGAGTATTCTCACCAGCCTGTGCTGGCCAGGAGCTATAAATGTCCAGAGTGTTTCTATTGAACACATGTCTGAGCCAGTGTGCCAATTGAAGTGCACTGATCGTGTGTGACACAGAGGAAATGAGAGTGACACATTTGATGGGTTGTCCTCATTCGTCCTAGCCTCACAGAGCCAGCTTTTACTTGCGTAAAGTCTAGGACACAGCGTTGGCTGACCCAACAGGTGAGGTATTTTGATTGACATGCATGACGACCACCTACTGTACATTACTCAGTGACCAAATCGGACATAATACTTACACTGCAGGAATTGGTTGGGAAACTAAGCAACACGACTCTGGCTGTTTGCAGGTGTAAATTTGTTAACTATGAAGCTATGGTTAATGCTTAAAATAAACAGAAAGCGCTGCATTAGTGTTGTGCCGGATTTATGTATTGAGTCTTGTGAGCGACAGTGCTAACAGCCAGTGACAATCTACTACCACACTTCCTGATAGTGCTGACATGCAGTGGGCTACGTAGGAAACACGAGTCTTATGTGACCGAGCGGACGAAGCTGAGACGACGTTTGTCCGTTCTCTCATTTCCCCTAATCTCCTCTGCCCTTCCGATCATAGACCTAAACACATACCGTCATGGAAATAACATCAAACAGTCTCCATCACAAACAGAGGTGTGGATGTGGACTAATATGTGACAGAATCACATTCGTTGCATTGTCTGCCGATCCCTGCAACACAACTGTAGTGAAAGATCTTTAATCCAGATAACTCATTATTTTCTCATCTGCTCACTGCTAGGAAGCATGGCAAGTCTCATGCGTGTTAAAGCTAAATCAGCTATTTAAAAAAACTCATTAAAAGCTCATGATTTGGCATGCATTTTGCTTGCACAAATTTGCCCTCCTCTCAAAGTGGCAGAGAGCAGAATATTAAATTGGACTCGCTCAAGGTCAATGAAGTTGACACATTTCTTTTCTTTCTTATTCATCTCAGACCAGACTGAAATGAAGCATAATCATTTTATGAGACTCATAACCTCTGTCAGTTTTATTTTGTGTTCTAATAATACTGACAAATAGTCAAACTACTGAAGCAATATGTGGCTTCATAGCTTAACTCCATGACCCAAATCTAAATCTAGTCATAATACAAACAGTTACAGTATCTGACATGGGCAAATGTGTTCAGTAATATTATATATTACACTTGGATTAAATGATATCAAGGCTAATAATTACTTATTTGAAAGCAAAGCCAGATTTACCTCAACGTTTTGGCATTTTGGCATTTCTGACCTGACCTTGACGCCTTGTTGAGCCTGTTTGATGTTGCTCTGCTTAAGCCTCTACACAGGACTGGGCTGTCTTTGTACAGCTGCACTCTAATTTCCACTGTCCGGGGTCTCTGACAGTGACTCAGCACGAGTTGTAAGCTCTTTGATGCCTGCATGTGTGTGTGCGAGCACTATCTGGCTGGCTGAAGTGCAAGAATGACAATGGGGGAAAGAGATGAGATGCCTAAACAAACGTTCTGTTCTCCTTCCATCTGGACCAAGGGATCAGGCTGTCAGAGGGAAATAATTCCTAAAGTAATGCCTTCTTTGATTTGATTGTTCTGCATCAACCACATCCACTTTAAGCATTCTGTCCATGGACTGTCATGTACATTGTTAGGCATATACCTGAAATATACTCATTAGACAGGAAGCCAATCCCACAACGTTCTATTTTTATTTTTGCTTTTTTCAAAATGTCAACTTGTCTGTCTCTCCATAACGCACAAGTGATAGGTTTTCCTGTATTTTAATGAATGTAAAGTTTCTGGGGGAAATACAGGATAAGATGCCTGTTGGCACATATCTGTTTAATATCCGAGCCATATCTGCCGTGGCAGATTATGGCCCACACATTCAGTCACCATGTGGCTGATTATAATAAAAAATATAAAAAATATAAAAAATAAAAGGTTGCTTGCAAACCTAACATACCGGTATACTAATGTTAGCTCTTTAGTGTAAATCACAGATTTAATTGGGGTGGCGTAATTCTATTAGAGACGTTGCCTTGCAGCCAGATCACAGCAGTGATATAGGGCATGCAGGGAGCCCTGTAATGTGCCGTCACGTAATATGTGAACACTGCTTGCAAGGGGGTGTCTATAATCCCTCCTGGTGCATGTAGGCCAGACACTATGACACCTATCAGCCCGGAAGCCAGACCCGCTGCCTGGTGAAGCCGTTGTGCTTGGAGATGTATGCATGGGAAGTCATTTGTTCTCCACAGATTGCCTATATGTGCACAAGCCAAAAGTGGAAAGGCTGTGATCTAGTTCCTTCTAGATGAGATGGTGATGATTTTGTCTTGGGGGCTGCCAAGACACACACACACACACACACACACACACACACACACACACACACACACACACACAAACACTACAGTCCACACGGAAACGCACTTCCTTGCACCAGATGGTCGGGCTTGCATCCCTGCAGAGGCTCACTCACACACACACAG
>JAODUG010010324.1:2460-25708 GCA_027564795.1 Aphredoderus sayanus | reverse complement strand
TCTCTCTCTCTCTCTCTCTCTCTCTGTGTCTCTCTCTCTCTCTCTCTCTCTCTCTCTCTCTCTCTCTCTCTCTCTGTCTCTGTCATACTCTCTCTCCCTTTCCTCGGCACGTCTGCACCTTTAGAGAGGCTGTCCAGGAAGCCAGTGTCAGCCGGCTCTCCTTTCTGCGTGCGCGTGTGTCTCCCTGCGTGTTCGCGACTGTGTACAGTATATCACTGTATGCGTGTGTGTGTGAGCACGTATGCCTGCCCAGGTGTGATAAGTAGGGCTGAATGAGAGCGTTGCCTGACACCTGTTCCTTCCCGGCATCTTGTTGCCAGTGCATATGCACAGGTGTGAGTCTCATCCCCCATGCGCAAGCCAAGCTACCGCCGAGCTGGAGCTCTCCGTGGCACGGTAACATGCCAGAACGATGGCGGAGATGGCAAAGCCGGTTTCCAGATGCTGGAGCAAGCACCACCCCCACCCCTCACCCCAGCCCCCCTTCCCTTCACATTCCCTCGCCACACACCTGTTCCCAGAAACCCATTTTCTTTGACTTGGCCTCCTCTCTGCTGAGTTTCCATCTCGTCCGCTCGCTTGCCTGGCAACCCGCTGACCAGGAGACAAAATGACAATTACACAGGTTGGTGTGTAACGATAAGGGCTGTATTGCAGCAAGGATGCTCTGTGGGGCTGCCGTATGAATAGCCACTGTTCCCTCATCAGTGGAGTTATGGTCTTCTTCCCCAGAGGAGTAATGGATGATGTACTATATGTCCCAGCTAATAGTAACCAGCAGGTGTGTGTGTGTGTGTGTGTGTGTGTGTGCGTGTGTGGGTCAGATCATGTTGATAGGTAACACTGATTACCTAGCTGACCTCGCTGAAACCATTACCTCTGTCTCCTTGCTGCCCTGCTCAGCTCAGTGCCTCTCTCTCATAACAACTCATTTCTGCTGACAGCTCTGCTTATAGGAAGGTGACACAGCAAAACGACATACACATGCACACTATTTATATGTACCGGTACCAGCACTAATTAGGCTTTATGTCACGGAGCATGACAAAG
This sequence comes from Aphredoderus sayanus, assembly GCA_027564795.1. NCBI lineage: Eukaryota > Metazoa > Chordata > Actinopteri > Percopsiformes > Aphredoderidae > Aphredoderus > Aphredoderus sayanus. The sequence continues at coordinate 24,658 of JAODUG010010324.1, read as the reverse complement.
ATTCAGTTTTGCACAACTTTGCAAAAGAAGTGCAACCCTGTCCTATCTGATGGCATAACGCTGGTTAGTAACTTCCTGTGTCAACGGTGGGTGATCTGGCTGTGATTAATTGACGGTGTGTGTTGCTAGTCAATTAATCATAATTGTGTGACATTTGCGGCAACGCTAAAGCTGGGAGAGTTTGTAATAAAGGAGAAAGAAATAACACGGAAATATTAGAAATATAACATTTTTACCACAGAGAAGCACAAAGGCATGTCCCACTGAACAAACCAGTGATGGCAAGATGAGGCAAGAAATGACGCCTCCTAATTTCGCTGAAATCAAACCAGATTGATTATATTTCAGTATTATAGTATTATATCGTATTATGCCACCAGATGGCGCAACCTGATTGTGTTTGATTGTATAGATCCCATTATTGTCATTGCTGTGTGTATTTATTTCTTCATTAATGATCTCTTTATGTATTTGTTTGTTTTTTGTGTGCCTTTTTGTGTCCCTCCTGTTGCCCTCGGGTTTCAAACTCACACCTTGTTGTGCCAGCAGTGCACATCATATGTCGGTGTAAGCTGTAGAATTAGGATTGGCGCCTTCTATCTGCCACAAAGAGATAATGCGTTTGGTCAGTTGCAGCTGGAGGATAGCAGGAGGGTTAAGATGTATTCGTAAGATATAGGCAGGATGTTTATGGGCCGTCACTGTCCTGGTGTTCGAATGTTTTCACACTTATAGAACTTGCCAGTAAAAGCAGTCCTTAGGAAATACAAGAAATGTAATGCCATTCCAGGGTCCTTACCCTTGAAAGAGGTGTGAGGTACAAAGAGGAAGGAAACTGGCCGTAAGATAGGGAGACTATCAGTCTTATCACAGACTCCCCAGTTTCCCTCAGGTCTACGTGGGTGTTCAGGCCTGTCTGTTTGCTTTCAGCCTTCCTCCTCGGCTCGCCTCTCCCGTCCTCATCTCTCCTCTCCTCTCCTCTCCTATCGTCGCCCCTCCTCTCGTCTCCTTGCCTCTCCTTGTCCCCTCTCCCTTTCTCTCCTCTTCTCTCCTCTCGTCTCCTTGCCTCTCTTTGTCTCCTCACCCCTCCTCTTGTCTCCTTTCCTCTCATCTCCTCTCCTCTAGTCTCCTCTGCCCTCCTCTCTTGTCCTTTAGTCTCCTCTCATCTCCTCTTCTCTCCTCTCCGACTCTCCTGTCATTCAAAGATAGGAAGTAGGGACAGGTAATTACCGCAGAAACAGGCTCTCCCTCCAGCCCACATTTCTAGCCTCTATCCATTCCTCCCCCCTCCCATAGTAATTTTCCATTCTCTTCTCCTCACCTCAGCTAGTTTAAAATAGATCTTTAGACAAAGTGCCAACAGGAACCATGTCTGACATCTCGCCAATATGTGAGTTCCCGGTGCATTCTGCTTACACGCGGCACAGAGTCCCAGTCTGGTGCAGTAAAAGAGGGCTGGGCCCATTCCCACATCTGTTGTTTAGCAGCGCAGTGGAGCAGGCGCTATACTGATTCACTCCATCGCCGCTGATGGAGATACTGTACTCACTGACCTCTGCTCTTCGCTTTTGTATTGCACAGCATATGCAGAAAGAGAAGGCTCTTTTTGCATGTGTTAAAGCCCCCCCCCACACACACACACACACACACACACACACCTACACCTTTATTTCGATTTTTCTGCCTACTCAAGTAAACTACAGTAACATGTTCTCTCTGCTCTTGTGTACTGTATAATGCGCTCAGTGACCTCTCAGCAGCCAGCATGTTGATATGAGCCTGTTTGTGCAGAGTGCACGAGAGAGAGGGCTCCCGTAATGGAACTGTCAAGTAGCAGTTCCTACAGTATGTGCCATGCACACACACGTGCACGCAGACACACACACACACACACACACGGGCGTACACACTCACACAGACACCTACACACACACACACACATTCCTGCCCTGCCAGAGTGCTCTATACTGTATGCAGAGTGCTCCACATACTGCATGAGGCTCTATGGCTTTGATAAATAAAACAGCAGAGAGATTTTCTTCATATTCATGTTATATTAATGTTGAGGAACCAACGGAGCAGGGAGCCGAGAACTGCTCATGCCACCGCCATTGTCAGAGACACAGTCCGGCTTCATTATTCATCGCTTTCGCGGGGAAAATATATTTTTAATGTTTAATTCAGGGGGCCAACATTTTCACAGGGAAATGTTTGTTAGATGGCTAATTCAAGAGGTCATGCTTGAACAGGGTAATATTTGCCAGGCAATCGCTCTGGGTTCAGCTGAGGGCAGCCTCATTTCCGTCAAGGGTGCGCCCATCAGTGTTTATCTAGACTTGATTGTATGCTTAACTCCTCCAAACGGGAATTGTGGGTTTTTGTCAACGTGATTCCTGAGTGCGGCTGGGAAACAGATGCAGTCTGGATCACCTCTGGGGCCCAGCGTATCCCAGAGTGCTTTGCTGGTGAGATTCCACACGCTTCTTCCGCACGCCTCAATCTTGCAGCATCTGGGGAGTCTCATTGGGATGACGTGTTACCTAATTAGAAGCAAATTAGCACTCAATTAGGCATCCGGCGTTGAGAGGGTGGGGAGGTAGGGGGTGGGCGGATGCCTACAGAGGATACCCAAATCACGTCAGAGCCACCTGGCCTATAGTGAGAACATGTGTCACTGCAGGAGATACAAAGCTCACACCTCACATCTTGTTGGCCATATCTTGTTGTTCTACACCATGCTGGCGTTTAGTCAAGGCACATTGTTCCCCCCGGTGCTTAATTGGCAGAATGGGATGGTCCCGGAATGCGGAGAGCTGTCGGATCCAGCGCCCTATATATTGTAGTTTTGACATTTTCTAACTCGCTTTTTTCAAACACAGGCCTGCGTGCGTGTGTAACCCTGGTGTGTCATTACATTTTGCACTAGTCATTAATAAGTTCATGGCTTGTCTACATTAAACATGAGGATTAGGAGCGTTTTGAGGAAAGGAGACTAAGGCCAAAGTTAAGTGGATCGTTTAAATGGAACGACACATTTCCTGAACAACAATTGCTAATTGAATGATTTAATTTAACGTTCATGCATTCTTTTACTCCCTCTCAACTACGTTAACAATCATTTGGCTTTTATCAGCCTTGCTGACAGATTGTTATGGATTATCCCATTCAAAACACTGCTCCTACCTGTTAGTTATCCAGACGTAAAGTAAATATACCATCCATTGTGAATGCATCCAAATTGCAGCCGCTTTGACCTGGACCGTCATTACATTTTGGAACGCTTTTAACCACTGGGTGCCATTTTTAAAATGTTTTAGCCGGGACCTGTTGTCAGTGTAATAGGAGGAAGCATCCGGGTTAATGTGTTGCAAGAAGATAGTGCTTTATGTTGTTTCAGAAAAGACTAAAAAACTCTCTAGAGGAAAGCGGCGAGAACATTTTGTTGAGGTTTAACCTTAACTGTGTTTTCTTCATCTGCTGAGGAACATATGTAAGATGGAGTCTTTTGAAGGCAAGTGAGAGGAACGCTTCTTTACATACTCTTATTGTTCTGGGACATTTTCCCGTACTGATCAACAAAATGCCTTCCTGTATCTGCCTTTATTCCCCTTTCTTTCTCCACTGGAGTATTTTGTATGCAATCCGAGTATCTTGTGTTATAGCTGTCGCTCTCCTCCCAAGGCCTACTCACAAAGTCACTTATGAAGAGTGACGGATCACAGCAGAACCCTTCAGATTTGAGAATTCAGATCCAAAGGATTCCTGGAATGCCCGTGTGTTGTTTAGCACACCTAGCGAGGCAGGCAGTGTGCTTGTCAGTCCTTCCTGCATCATGCAAACCGGAACGAGGTAAACGAATGCAACACACCAAGCCAAGGGGAATATTTTGTCTTTAAACACCCACACAAATACAATTGTATCTTAAAAATCTTTACAAAAACTGTTTTGCTTTTCCCACGTTTTCTCTCACAGATACTTGCAGTACATACAGTACAATATATAGTAGTATACTTACAGTATAAACACTGTGTGTCCCTTTGTATTCTCTTTATCCCATCTTCTGCCTTTCCCTCAGTTTGTCTCTCTCTTTCACCGTCTCGCAGGCACACACCACCACTTTCTGTCGGGGCGGGGCTCTCTATTTCATTAACAGCCGCTTGGACGCCAAAATTCATTATTCCACCCTTCTGTTCTGGCGCAGCCAAGCGTGCTAGCTAACGTGCGGAACAAATCCCCCCCCCCAAACTTCCCTGGTCTTCTCACTACCCCCACCCCTCCCCCTAATAATTATGTTTAGGATGTGATTCACCTGCATCAAAGGCTCCCTGTGAAGAGACTCACTTTGTAGCGCTGGTCCATGATTAGTCATTACTGTCAAATGCTTGGTGTTTCCCTGTGCTGGTATGCTTTGAAGCTAACAGGTGGCTGCGTCCAAAGTGTTTGCGATGTAGATATTATCGGCGCGTTCATCTGCACATCCCCCGTTCTCTCTGAATGTGAACAAATGGTATAGAGGGCCATTGGCAGGACAGTTGTTTGTGAGGTTGTGCATCAATTAGTTTTGTACTGTACACGGTGGGTATACAAACAGTAGCTAGCGTCAGTTCACTTAGTAGTAGTAATTAGCACAGTAGTAAGGATTATCACGCTGTGCTGCATGGATAAACCCACTAAATGTGACAGTGGTTCAATTAGAGGCAGACACTTTGTGGTTAGTAGTCGCCTGCATACAGTAGCCTTTCTGCTTTGACAAGCAGATTGTTTTGTCTTGATGTGGAAAAGGTGCGCTTTGATGCCCCCTTTGTTCATGTACAATGAATAGAATAAATTGGCCAAAAAGGGCGGCAATAAGCATATTTTCCAGCTCATTGTATAGAGGTCTGTAGCTGCTCATTGTTGAGTATACAGTATCAATTTGAATAAACTGGTCTGCTAAATGTGCTAATTGCATATTAAATGACGCTTTCTTCCAGTGTCATATATCAGTGTTACACATGCACAGATTAACGCCCCAAACCCCCCACTGTGTCCCCAACGCCAATTTGTGCATTTGCCAGTGCTACGTATCCCGTTGCTACGGAAATGTATAGGTTACACCTTTGGTCCGGCTGTGCCCTGACAAGTTATTCCAAGTGGAATATAGTGTCTGAAAACAAAGTGCTGGTTTGGGGGACGCCTATTCAGCCCTCAGGTACCTGCTAAAGTGGAAATCACAGGTAATGTTCTGCCTAGTAGAGTACTGTAGTAACACTGTTTTGGTTTTAAAACACCCCCTCACCTGAGAACGCATGCATGCGCCCGAGAGCACATGTATTGAGTCTGTTTCTGTCATTCTGATTTACCCGTGTGACCTGGACCATGGTTTCCTTTTGTCTTCTGGTAACGCGCTGGTTTTTACAGCGCTTCTACGAGCAAAAAAATACAAAATACCTTTTTGCTGCCAGCACGGTTTGTTTGTTTGTGTATGTGTGTGGGAGGAGGGGGAGATGCTGTGGGGATGGGGGGCTTTGGTAGGGTTGTAATTGCTGGTTGATTTGTGGTCAGAGAGGGTCAGGGAGCGTGACAGGCTTTTAAAAGTGGAGAAGGAGGGCCCAGCCCTGCCCTCATTTAACCTCGCCCACCTCGAGGGAGGTCAAAGCACTCAATCAGCTCCTTACCCTTTTATTAGCTTATGATTCAATGGTAGATAATAGTCCGCGGTATAGCAAGCCGACTCCCCTCTTGGCACGTGCCTCTGTGTGTGTGTGTGTGTGTGTGTGAGTTGCGTGCTTGTGCATGTGTGTGCGTGTGCATGTGTGTGCGTGTGTGTGGATGTTGGACGTGTGCCTTGACTGTTTATGTGCATTTGTAAATGTGTTTACCTGGTTATCAGGTAAGGCAATCACACAGTCAGATATATTGTCCTTGGCTGCTAGCCAGTACTCTAAACTGATTAGAGGTGAAATCTATTCCCTAAACAAGGTTTTTATTTTATTTATTTATTTATTTTTTGTCCGTATTGTCTGTATTATCTGTATTGTTTGAAATATCACTCCAGTCGTCACAACAGTAAGTAACCATGGCGTCGCTAAGGAGCCCAGCGGGTCCGCGGCTGTCCAGCCTGTTTCAGTGAGCCCGCCCACTGTGATGTCATAATGAGAGATTAGGAGCATAGTGCGGCAGGAAGTGATGGATTCAGCCCAGATGGTCGGCGGGGTGGGCAGGAAGGGGGGGGGAAGGGGGGGGGGGGGAGCTTTGCTAACACACGCACACGCTTCGCTGTGCGCAGCGCTAACCGCTAACGTCGTTGAACCGAAACACCGCGACCGCTTTAACGACGCCGTTGACTTTCATCAATGTGCAGGCTAACGCCTATACTGTACACATGGACCACTGGGTCCACGTGCCACAGGAAGTGGGGTCGCGGAGGGCTCCACTACCCTTGCAGATGTTACATTTAATGAGGCCCACAGTGTCGCCAGAGTGGGTGTCCCTAATACCGCCCATGCCACCAGCATTATCCACACACACTAGGCTGATATTCAAAGTAAATGGCCATTTCGTTACCATCTCATTATTCGCTCTGAAATTGCCTTCTAGTTCCATTTTCTGTGGGCACAGGATTCATCCATGATTCATCCAGTCTGACATTGATTTCAGTTGACACTGAAGCTGTGTGAGCAGTAAAACAGAACAACTAGTTTTTCTAGTATTTTACTAGTATTTTTCACATTGTATTTTTACTGTAACAATGGCAATGTTGAGAATAAATGTTCAAACGTCTGTTAAAAGAGGTAATATCAAATTTGCCTACCTACAAAGGCTCACAATGGCTCTATTGTTTCTCCATACTGGAGAAAACGTAATTGCTTTTTTGCTATCTAATATCCACACACACACACTACAGTACCACGACCACACCATCAGATCTGCAGTCCCCTATGCTACAAAGCTATAGCTACCCAAACATCTCCACTACCCCCCTCGTATTCATAAACACAGTAGGCTTCCCAAAACACAATGGCGGGGGTGCTAGCCATGCTACGGTACATAAGAGTGGAGGAATGAATGGACAGGAAGAAGAAGTGACATTACGTAGCAGGAGTCATGCCCTTCTCTGTTGGATCATGGGTGTCTAATGGCTCCTCATCAATTTTCCCCTTCCAGGCGAGTGTGTGTCATGACTCCCTTAACAACTTCTGACAAGAGTGATGAAGAGCTTGTTAAAGTTGAGGGATTCTTCTGGAATTTGAAACCTTTAGATATTAATCTGTGTAGAGGGAAGGTGGGGGTAAAAAGGGGGAGGAGAGAGAGAGCGATAGAGAGATGATGGATGGAGGTGGAGTGAGATGACGAGACGAGGAACTCAGATGGTTCAGACATGGCAGGGGAAAGAGCAGGAGAAGGGAGTCAGAGAGAGGGGGAGAAAGAGAAACTAATGATCTCCATCTGTCTTAGAAAGCAGGGGTAAAGCGGCTTTCGAAAGGATTTTTAGGATGAGGAGAAGCCAGCAAACGCTGGATTGCAAATCTCACCCCGACTGGATGCATCAGTCAGCTGGGACACTCACCGAGGAGTGACGTCCGGGCACCTGTGGTGTTGCGCTACGGGCATACCCTCGCCAGGCCTATGCTGTATCGTGTTCGGGTGACCACCTGACACAGCTTGTTCAGTGTCACATATTGTCAGACGTGAGCTTTCATGTCAGATTTAAAGCGTCAAATTTCAAGGGCAGACATGCAGCAACACAATATAATGTGATAAAAGAAACAATGTGGTGTGGGCCAGTATGACATTTTAACTGCGCTTCCTACAAGCTTAAAGAAATGTCCCACCTTTAGTAAAAAAGATGTCACGTTTCATTTTAAAGGCCATTCAATGCCATTAAATTTCAATTAGAAGCTAGTGACCTTAAAGGTGTATTAAATAAGATTCTCATCTCAACCTAGCCTATATTTGACCCTATAACTGTTTTTTTGCAGAGTTAACTTCTTGGCAATTTACTTGCCATTAACCTTGTTAATGTGAGCTCTCTGTTTTGAGATTGGACTGTACACTGTCTCCTCCCACAAATGTGCATATAAATCATTGCTTAGAATACCTTAATATCAGAATAATGCCACATTATTTTACGTGGATGTATTTTGTATACAGTACTTGTCTGTGAATCCATTACATACTCATTCCTTTGTCCATTCTTTTGTCTTATTACGTTTTGTCACCAGTTCACTATACTGTATTAGTGATTCAGTGTTCCTGTGGCCAACGTGCCTGTTATGAGCTATGGTTTTGCGTCCACACAACCCCTTTCAAATTATTAGCATGTCTTCGTTTTCTGTTTCTTCAGTCTCGAAATAGTTAGAGCTACAGCACATACGTTATACAGTACATTTGCAAGCATATTTTGGCATGTGGTTACTTCTATGACAAGTGTTTCTGTCCCAGAATGGAAACAGGGGAAGACAAATGTCTAAGGAGTGACAAATGGCTAGCAATTCCATCACAGAAGTGTAGCGTGTTCCTGTTGAATACTAGATGTCTGTTTGGCTTAGCATGGAATACTGCTCCGCTATCTTCCAGCAAGTTTCTGTGTGTTTTTCCAGATCGAGGCTTAGCCTTTTCTAAGCTCCGTTCTGATTGACAGAGTAAAAAGGAGCAGAGAGGCGAGCTGTCTCTCCCCTCCCTTCTCCTTAGCTCCTCTCCCCTTAGTTAAAGGTGTCTGTTCTCAAGCTGTCCCATCAACCACTCTGACACCCCCCTCCATTTTAGCTTCGGAGACTCCATTTTGCATGTCTGCCCGAGCTGGGCTTCTATAGTTATCAGCCACACTGCTCGGAGGGAAAGAAAGAGGAGGAGATCATCCTCTTTGGTTATTAGATATTTTCTCTCTTCTTGATTATTTTCAGAAGTTGATAGACTGTTGATAGGATGTTTTTGAAGGCATCTGTTTGATGCACACCATATGGTGTCATTCCTCAAATATATTGCATTAAAGTATTAATATCATTCACACACAGAGATTTATAATTCCAATTGTGGATTCTCATTGCTAATTGAATGATTTAATTTAATTTAATGTAATGATTTCCATGCCACTATAAATTCCATCTCTATGGTATTCTTTGTCTTTGTAAATGTTATAATAACAGATGAGATCTAGCTTTAACTGGGAGATTTATCTAGTGTACAATAGATACTCCAAGGCCGCTGCAAATCATTGTTAACAATAGTAGAAATCTTATGGGACGGGACACCACCACATTGGTATAATGCTTTTGCTAATGCCCTTTCTATCTCTTTTTTAATTTGTACAGTATGTGACATTGAATAACCCGTTCTCTTTCACTCTGGACTTTTCATTTCAGTTTGTTGAAAATGTCAAGCCTCAGATGGTGCAATTATCTTTACCTCAGGTGCTGGAATCCCCAGACACAAGTCTCAATACTATGATGTATAATGCCACCAACACAATAATATCACTTACAGCCAATTCTGTGATACACCGTATAGTAAGTAAAATACATCACAATATTTTAAAGACTATACAGTATATAGTGGCCTTGTCTGCCACTAGATGTCACACTATGCATCAGCATGTCAGACCAAAATAAAGGCTCCATAGGCCACATACGGTCCACACAAGTACTGTACTAACATGCACGCCCAGCTGGTCCAACTAAACAAAGAACAAAGATTGCACACAGAGGGAGTGTGATGTCATTCTCTACTCAAGATGCAATTACTCCACTATATATTTACATAGGGTCGTCGACATTAATATCGTATATAGAATGAATCCAGAAAGCATAATGTGTGAAAAGCGTACAGTAGTGGGTGGTGTACCTCCCCGCTTTCCCTCTGTGTCAGCCGTTGCCATGAAACCATTCGCTTCACGTAGGCTAAACTTGCACTTGCTTTTCTCACGTAGCTCAAGTGCCTGAGATACACAGTGCATCATCACACAAAGGCTCTCTCACAACTGTGTTGTGACTCTCGCCATCCATCACTGAGCCATTACGCTCAGGTGAAGAAGGGGAACAGTGGATTCTGTCAACTGCTTAGGCTGCCATGGAGCGGGGTCAAAGGGAGCTGTGTAACAGATGGCAGGGAGGTTACACTGTAGGCTGCCTGGCAGCTTACCCTCACAGCCAAGCTTTAGCGCATGTGAGTCCAGGTCTACAGTACTGTATTACCCACTCCATTTTGAGCATTGGCGCACTAATAGTGTGGTTAACACGTCCTGGCCATGCTTAAGGTAACTGTTAAAGGTGCGGTCAGCAATTGTAAGCTAATGCATTTTTGTCAAATTCAACGGATATCTACTTGCTGAGTCGTGGTCAGCTAGCTGCCTGTTCTGTGTGCTGAAAATATAATCTGGTGTTTCTACACAACCCTGACTCTGTAAAGTGGTGCAGACCGCACCACACAACAATATCCTAGCCCTGGCAATGTGTTTCCAGGTGGGTGTGGTGTGGGGGCGGAGCTTCTGAAGGAGCACCCTATGGCACTGAAGGGAGAGGTGTTTAAATATCAACAAGCTTTTTCCAGAATGACCGTGATCATGTACAAATCCACAAATGCTAATGCACACAGTGCAAGTACACGCAAATAGCACACACACACACTCACAGACATGCTAATCCATGCGCACGCACCGGTGCAGGTGGAGTATGGGCTGTGCATGCTGGCTGTAATGAGCCGGGTGCCTGGGTTAATCCTGTCTCTCAGGTGTGCTTCCACCTGCTCTCCTTGCACCCCCCCGCCCTGACCCCCGTCCCCCTTCCGCCGCCCAAACACCAAACCCCCCCCCCTCCCCCACCCACTCCTTCTGCTCCTATAGCTACAGCAACACAACCAATCCCCCCCCACCCACTCCTTCTGCTCCTATAGCTACAGCAACACAACCAACCCCCCACTCCGATTAGGCTACTAATCCTCTGTCCTCACCTACTGAAGAACCAGTCTCCCCCAACCCCCTGTAGCCAGGCAGCCATGAGCTGTGTGTGTGTGTGTGTGTGTGTGTCTTTGAATATGTCTCTCTGTTCCTTTATCTTGACTCATGTCTCCACACCTGTCTTGCTATCGGGATAAGCCGCACGCAGCAGTATTTATTGTGTCTTTTATTATTCCGTTCAGAAGGAGCTGCTCCTATATAGCAGCGCGGCACCGCTGGGCTCTGGTATCTGCGGCAGGCAGGGACGCGCGTAAGTGAGCGTGTGCGTCTGTGTGTGTGTGTGTGTGTGTGTGTGTGCGCGCGTGTGTGTGTGTGCGCATGTGTGTGTGCGTGTGTGTGTGTGTGTGTCTTGCATTGCCATGACGCCACCACAGTGGTTGTTTACATTGAGAAGATCTGCATTAGGGAAGCTAAGTGTGTGTGTGTGCGTGTGTGTGTGTGTGTTTCATGCTGATGTTGCAGCGCACTAGCTGCTAAGCAGCGGCTGCATTATTGAACGTCTATACACACTGTCTGTGAGCCTGGCCTTAATGGGAGAACAGTGTAGTCTACACTCATTCCAAGGGGGAAACATTAAGGCACACACTAATATGGTCCAAGATACAGTACACACACACACACACACACACACTAAGATGAATAGGCTGGTGGAAGAGACATGGCTTGAGAGAAGGGGGAACTATAAATATAAGTGCAGCGGGGAGGGTGACAACGGTTGCGCGAGGGACAGTTGCGCGAGGCAGACAAAGGTCTGAGAAGGCGACAACACAGTGGAGACTGGCTGAGAGCAGGGAGGAGAGAGTCTCATGTAAAGCTGGTGCTGAGAGCACATGGGCACAAAGCCTATTGTGTGAGGCTATGGCCATCACACTTATCCCCTCTCTTCCTTCCGACCTCAGAGGCCGTAGAAGCGGTAATGTTTAGTAGCATGATCTGGGCACTCATATCCATGCCACAACCCATATAAACACTGTCAAGAGACACACACACACACACAGACACACACACACGCGCACACACGCACGTTAATACATCGTGTGTGTGTCTGTGTGCATGTGTGTGTACAATCAAAGAAAATGTACGTGCACACACGCATACGCGTGCATTCAAATACAATTACAGTATTTCAAATGTATTTTTTGCATATGTTTTTTTTTTTTCAAATGAACAGACACATAAATACATGCAGTTATGTGCGTGTGTGTATCATCATTCATTTTCACAGTTTTGTAGCATGCTTCTACAGAATTATTTATTTTTATGCACATTTGGAACCAGACCACATGCACACCGGAGCACCTTGCATTTGTATGTGAAGATCAAATGAACAGTGCACACGCACACACATTTATCTTCTCTGTCTCTGTGATTATCATCACACCACATCACACAGAAATACAAGCCTATAGCATACAGTACTTGCAGAGAATTCCACAAGGACAGGGATATAGGGTGTAGGATGGTCTAGTGGTATGGGTGCTTGACTCACAGCCAGAAGGTTCTGGGTTCAAGCCCCAGAGTTGCTGGACTACCTGTGAGTAACCTTGGGCAAGATGCCTAACCCCTATTGCTCCCAGTGATTAGGTGCTCCTTGCATGGCTTGTCAGTAGTTGTGAACGTCCAACTACTGACAAAATGTACTTCAAGTCACTTTGGATAAAAGTGTCTGCCAAATGCTGTAAATATAAAAAGGGACATGTCATGATAGTGATAGCTTTAAGTAATTACAATTAATAATGTATTCTTATCATTATAACCCTTGTTAAACATTGAAAAGAGCAACATTGTAAGGGCAGCTTTGTTAAAACAAATACATTTGAGTGGAAAGATAAATCCATCAGGATCTTTACAGGAAAATCAAATCAATATTAAATAAAAATCTATCCCCATCTGGACAGACTATTACACACATGCAACTACACTATGATGGACTATCCACATTAAGTGACACTCCTGTCTTTACTAACTATGAAGTCAGTAAAACTATTCATGTCACACTTGTCAAATTCAACAAATATGTCCTCATGGTCTGCTAGCTGCCCATTCTGTGTGTGCTGGCCAAATGGTGTTCCTGCACAGCCTTGGCTCTGTAAATAGGAATACAAACAAAGTGGTGCGGAAAGCATCACACAACACTAATTCAGCCTATAGCTTTGGCAATTTGCATCCAATATCGGGGTGGAGCTTCGGAAGGAGCATTGAAAGGTGAAGTGTATTTTCATGGATGTTGAGTTAAACATTTTAAAACATTTCTCCACCATCACTTCCCTCACCTTTAAATTTACATTTTGCTTCACTTTGATTTCAATCTCAAAAATAAGCACGGAGAAGGAAAGATAAATGCTGACTATGCATGTAGGTGTATGCTTGAAGAATTGGTTAAGGACACATTATTCAATGAGTTCAAAACTCTGAAGTAAACTGTTTCTATCTGTGTTATGTACTTTACAGTACATAACACAGATAGAAACAGTTTACCAATATGCACCTACATAACAATAAACCACCAAATACATGTTTGCATGCTTCATCCATGGTAATCCTGCCTAGATATGTTAAGACATCCAGCACTAATTGAATCCAGGAAGGACACCTGAGTGACCATGCGGATGGTGGTCATAATACATTCCACCTCTATGAGGATTATTCAGGACACTTCCAACATTTCCAAATATATTGTTGTCTGTCAAACATTATGACAGTGTTGATGGTAACCATGTCAACAATTACAGTTTACTGCAGTGAGGATCTCTGTGGGAGGTAAATGTTGGGTCCTAAAGCAGAAATACAGAAATAAAATACTGCTGGAGGTTGTGCTCAATATATGACTATAACGTGTATTTCAATCAGCTGTTGCAGAATATACTGTACATGTCACCTGATGGTCTGCTGGATAGTGCCCAACAAATGCCATGGTTGTACACTGATTTGTCAGCCTCTTATTGATAGACTATGATTTATTTGTGATTATATATATATATATATATATATATATATATACACTGTATATGTATATTATATTTAAATATGGTATTTTATAATATAACAAAAGGCAGCAAAATATAATTGTGTTGTGCTTCTGAAGGCTAACATAATTTTAACAATATTGAATAGCGTTAACATTTGCTGTAGTATATGTATGTGCCCATACATATACTACTGTATATAGTTTTGTATTTGAAAGAGAAAACAGTTCATGAATTTTAAAAGATGTACGGTACTGTAGTGAATGCATTTTGTGCCAAAGCAATGAAAATGATGATGCACAGTTCGGTCCACATACTGTAGACTGTTGTTGTACTGGCTGAGTGAAGAGTTTTGAAAGTGGCCTCAGCAGACTATTAAATAATACATCCTATAGCAATCATAAAATATTCTAATGTTGTGGTGGAATTGTAACAAACTTTGTATTTGTGTGTGTTTGGTACTGTAAGTTACTTACAGTACCAAACACATCCCCTGCCGATAAATTGAATTTGGTTGTAATACTGCTAATAGCCAACCACAATGATTAAGTTAGCAAATAATCTTGCGGCCGCCTGTCAGTAGAGTGGGAAGGAAAATGCAATGCATAGCAACATGCAAAGTGATGTCTCTGACTTTCGCACTGTGCCTTTTTGAGTGTTTTATGCTAATTTGTTAATTAAAATTTAAATAAATGTCACTTTATTGACTGCAATATAATTGTTTATTAAATGAATATTGAGAGGGGCACTTTGATTTATCTAAGGCAGGAGCCTGAGCTCAAAGAGGATCCCCCTCCCACACCCACACATACTGTACACCTCTTTCAAAATCAAGAATTGTAAGTATTTGTGTATGTGTTTTCTCTACCAATGTAGTATACTGTAAGCCACCTGACACTTCTCTTAAGATAGCTACATGAAACTAATTGGTATAAACGTCTAAATTGGATTAAAAAAGGTATTTGTCTTAGCTTCTCTGTTCTCATGTTTATTGCTTCAATGCTGTAGCGATTTAATAATCTCTAATTAGACATGAACTGTGAGAGAAGAAGAGAGCCAGCAGATGTTGTTGTCATGTCAACCGCGGCAACACCTCCAATTTCCATAACACTGTCTGATATCAGTTCATCAAACCGTCAATAACTTTTTGTTGTGTGTACATTAGTGTGTGTGTGGGTGTGTGTGTACTGTAGGTGCGTTTATGTGTGACATTTTTAATATTTCTACCTAACTCTAAGTTGCACAAAGTAAGTACAGTATATATTCAAGACCCCTTCTCCCCCTCCTCCAAGCCTCTCTCCCCCCACTCTCCACCCTCACTTCTCATTATTTCCTAAACAATAGGCCCATTAAAATCCTCCTCATTCATTTCAAACGCTCGTCGCATTCCCTGGCTGCTTAATTGAAGCTCTTGTTGAGGAGGCAGCGAGAGTCATTCCACGAGCCTCCGTAAAATGTAATCCAAGTTGAGGGTCTGGGAGAGAAAAAAAAACTAAAAACAGAAAAAAAAAAAAAATTAACAGAGCCTTAATGAGGTGCTTTTTCTTACAAAGTGATATGTTATTTAGCTGTTTAGAGAACAGACGCTTATTTTCTGAAGGTCTGTTAGTTTTTGATTCAAGGCTCTTGGAACGGCTGTTCAGAAGTGCTGTTGGCTAATAGATGTTCAAGTGCTGGGTGTAGAAGACCTGTTGATGTGGTAATGTCACCCAGTAATCTGCTCAGGAAGCCTGCAGCGGGATTTGTGTCTGTTGAAAGTAGCGTGTTAAAAATGTTGTTCTTCAGCTCTCATAGGCGTCCAAAATGTTGGCCTTTGGGAAAGCATCATCATTTTTAAAATTGTTCTTTATTTTATAAATAAATGTTATATATATTTATATTAAATCTTACTTAACCCTCCCGGTGTCCTTTGGACAACGCACTACTTTGTTGCGCCAGCAGAAGGCACCAACCGCAGCATGGACATATGCTGGCACATAACCCTCCCGAGGACAGCGGGAGGGAATTTCCAATGGTGGGCTTACATTTGATTCATAAAAGAAACTGAGAATAAAAACCTTGCATACGCAGGTGCATAGGAGCCCATTTGTACTGTAATTTACGCACCTGTGCGTAATCTATAAGTCTTAAATTAATTTCAAATTGATGGCACCTGGACATGCCATAGAATCAGCGATGTTGCAAGTGGAGAAAATGAGGGCTTAGCGGACATCTTCTTTCATTAACTCATTGGCTGAGCTGACGTTATTAGTGTGATATTATACAGTATATTAGGATTAAAGATGTAATGAAAAAAAACTCAGAGGTTGACAGTTTATTTGAATAGTCCATCAAAATTACCACCTTTAGTCATAAACTGCATATTTTGTTTGTCTTTCTCTTTAAGGCATCCTTGAGAGTCTTGCCTTCAATAGCTCGATCACTGCCATGCGTTCTAACCATACAGACCCTTTGAGAGAAGCTTTGTTGGGATAATTTGATTGGCAGCTTGGCTCTAGACCATAATAGGCCAATTGTGCTTGCCTTTCATGATGCTAGGGATTATTTTTTTCCATTTGACAGTGATGATTTACAAGATGGCCCTGCTTTGTAAGGATCCTTTCAGTATGCACAGTATGCATACTTCAATTTCTTTGATGTAGAAGGAGTCTAACTTAGACAGGGAGCCAAACAGAGCTGCTCAGCAACAGTAGGAGTGTGTGACGCAGCTGGGAATGAATGGAACTGCTTTTGTCTGACTCTGAATGACGCTGAGCCCAGCTCCACGATCCGCTGTTCCTCCTGGGGCAAGGCCCGTGTGTGGAATTGAATTCAATATATGAGCTGGGTCTGTAAGGGCATCTTACAGGGTGATTATTGTGGCATCAGGAACGTAATGAAACTTGCTCAAAGGTGACACCCATATAGCGGTAGGGCACTGTTAATATAAACAAGGAGCACCAGCGCTACAGTACAGCTACAAGAAGCTGTCAGGCTCACTGAGACTTGTTTAGTGAGGCTTGGTGGTCTGGAAAGACCCAGAAACTTGGTATTTGCTGAAGTCTCTCTTTGTCTGTCCTTCCATCTGCACATGTCTTTAAGCTGCCTATTAATCTGGACTCTACCGTCTGCAAGATGGGCGGAAATACGGAAAACCTTTGGGAGCCAATTACCTCAGACCAAAGGACAGTACAGCCCTGTGTTTGCAGCTTCACACATCTCTCTCTCACTTCCTCTCTCTCTCTCTTCCTTGCTGTATTTATGCGCCTGTGGTTGGGAGAGCTCGTGCACGTGTGTGCACGTGTGTGTGCACATATGCACAGTATGAGCACTGTACGTGCACTGCGGCATGCATGCTGCTCCACGTGTGTACTGTAAAAAAGTCGTTCTGCATACCTCTGATGTGTTCTTACTCTCTCACCTTTGTCACCAATTACTCTCTGGCCCTCCCCCTCCTCAGAAACTGACTAATAGGAGAAGCCCAGTGATCCGAGGTCTTTTGGCTCCATTTGTAATTCATTAATTTACTGTTTCCCTTCAGTTGCTCACCCAGAATAATCCACCAGAAATGTCCAGCTAGCGTTTCCACCACCAAGCACAAATGGGATTGTGGATGACCGATCACAAAGCTTACAACTATGGAGCTTACAACTATGTGCACATGCCCTGCACGCACACACATACTGTACACACACACGCACACACACACACACACACACACACACACTTGCCATTATTAACCTATTCCCCCAGACAGTAATGTATTTAAGCTATACTCACTGTGTTTGAATAAAAATAAAAAATAAAACATTTCTGTGGATGCAGAGACATGGTAACACTTAAGTGCTCGCCAGTTTGGAATAATCTTGTCAATATAGATACGTGTGCATTCACCTGCATATGTTACAAATTAGCCCATGTAGCTACAGTACCCAAATTAAAGGTAGTACATTTCTAGCAAGATCAGGATGGTCTTGCTAGCTTCAGTTTGACTTCACCGCGAGAAACAGTCTGGAGAGGCAAGTAATCCTTTCAATTCTGTCCGCCTGACCAATCAGCGTCATACTGGTACAGTGGCTACGGGCGTGGTTTAGGTGTGACGACATCTGACATCTTGTACACTTGCCAAGTATTTTTTGAAAGCGCCTGGCCTTTTAAAACAGTTTCACTGGCTCCCCAGATGGTTGTGTGCATAGAACTACGTTATGTGCGTGTAGCAACCATCTGGCGTTTACCTGTTTTGTTCCTGACTGTGTTTGTAATGGGACCAAGACCAGCCAACACTTTTCTGGGTAAGGAGTTGCTCCCAATCCGCTCCATTTTAAATGGTGTCTCGTCGTGAACTGAGATAATTAATGTATTTCTCCATAAAGGAATGGTAATTAAGATAATGAGATTTTCAGAGTGAAGTGTAGCATGCCAAAATGAGTGGGAGCACATCTCCAGCCTGGTTCACTTAAGCTTTATAATTTCCTAGCCTTCATCCCCCCCCCCCCACCCTCCCATCTCACAAGCTATTTTCTGCTGTGTCTTTAGCCTGGCATCAGCGCCGTGGTACATTTTCCCACATCTGCTTACAGCATCCCCACCCATGCTCCCCTTTTGCGACCTGTGCTCATTTGTCTTCAGTTTGCCCGCACATAATTAGCTATAGGATCAGCCGTTGTATAATTATGTATAGCAGTTTGATATGTAATTAGAATTGTATCAGTATGGAGTTTAATTTGTGCAGTGTGATTACCTATTAACACCGCAAACAGTTGTGCCTAAGAGCCCATGACCGCCCCTCTCATAGGCGTCAGTGAATGCAGTCATCCCTTGTTATCGTTATTTACATCGGCAACCATGTTTTAGCCTGATCGTTGCACATTATTCCTCAACCGACACACAGCCGTAGAACCCCTTTACATGAAGTGCAAACGAAATACAAATGAAATGCTTATCTTTTTTATTTCACACACACACAAGCAAACAAAAAAACTTTTAATGTTTTTCGCACAAAATGTCGTACAAAATGTGGTGTGATTAGGGGAATCATGTGGCTACCAAGCATGTTAAAATGCGCTGAACAAGTTAGTGCAGTGATATTGCAATGCTGGTGTGTTGAAAACCAGAGCAGCGTAGTTAAACAGCTTGTTAGGGAGTGCTTATAATAAGGCTAAAGATGTAAGGGGCTTGTAAGGACACTCTGAGGAACTATCTTAATGAAGGCTCCGGACTAACAAACTGTCCTAAATGCATAGGCTGCACAACTCCACAACTATTTAATTAGACCTGCTTTTGGAACTGCAGCGTCTTTTCAGATGATTCCTCGGTTAACATTGAGCTACTGTTTTTGCTTGGGTGTGCGCATGTGTGTTCAATTTCAATCTAAACTTTCTTGGTCCCTGAAAGGCAAGTGGTTATTCAGCATTACAGTGGTGTAATGTAGAAATAATAAAATGATCTCTCTGCCTTCTCTCTTGGCATTCTCTCTCTGCCTTGCTTTGATCAAAGGTCATATCCTTGGGCGTTCTCTAACCTATATACAAGCAGAGCATATAGTTTGCTACATATAGTATTAATATATAAGTACACACTGTGCTGCATAGATATCATCTGTCAAGCTGACGTTCTCTTAAACACTGTCTTTACCTTCACAGCTGCATGAGTACAAAATGTGATTAGAATTTGCTCATTTCTACAGCCATAAATGTAATACAAAAGCAGAGAGTCCTATTTTTTAGGGAGATAGAGATAAAGATATTAAGGAGCTTATTATGCCAATGTTAAAATAATTATGTAATTACAGTACAACAGCAAATCCTGGGTTTAAAAAAAAGCCCATATATTTTAGACAATATACTGTATATTGAAATATTTGTGTTCAAATCAGCAAAAAATAATAAGTTTTCCAAGGCATTAGATATGACAAAGTTGTTTTGTTTCTTCCCCATCTATCTGAGAGAGAGCAGAATGCAAGGGGAAATAAAGTTCAGCCAAGGCTTAAACAGTCATTATACAGCTGTTAGTGTCGCCAATGTAATCAGATTGCTTTGATTGTTTCTAACCATGCTCATCATTCCCATAAAATGCAGCTTGCTGTGCTCTGTCAATAATGGAACTGGCTCTTAAACCTTTTGTTTACCAAGGAAATGCAGTATTCTGGCTTGATATTATCTCATTATTATTATTATGAATATACTGTACACCATTATTAACAGCCGAAGTATACACTATTCTAGTTGCTTAAAGTTTTAATGCTTTTGGCAATATTTACAGTAAATATGTACCTATAAAATGATCATCAAATCAGCGATCAACAAATCCGAATTGCTATGGACTTCATGGGTCAATGTGAACCCCTGCTGTCTATGGCAAAGCAGTTTGACACTGATGTAATCTTTCCAAGAATGTCACACGTACATACCAGAGTATAAAAACTGTCAGAACTGCAATTAGAAAGTCTTTCGTGAATGGGGAGTAGACTGAATAATTATTTTGTCACGTATTGTCAGAGATGACTAGCAACGAGAGACATTTATTCATATAAAAAAGGGGTAAATTTGCTGCTTTCACAGATGTCAGAAAAATACCTACTTTACTTAGCAATAGTATAAAACATCTTCCCTGTTTATTTATTCTTGGCTCACCGCATTATCTTAACATTGCAATTGTACTCTCTTAGCTTAAGCACTGCAAGGTTTTAAATAAATCAAGGACCAAGAATGCAAACTGAGCATTTTTCATAATTTGTTTCCTCTGGAGTGCGGACTTGTCTCTAGTAGATCAAGGCGCACTTCAGCAGACCCACACATACACATGCACGCGCTCGCACACTCCACACACTACAGACACTACACACACCCGCGCACACACACCCACACACACACTCACACGCAGTCATGTACATGCATGACCCCCTTTTCTGTCTCGCCCCCGCCGCTGAGCGTAGCCTCTCCTGCTGAACACACAAACACTCTTAACGGCCGCGCGTTGCGTGGTTCCCTAGGGAACGGCTCCGGCAGCAGCCCCGCCATCCACCGCATGGATGATTAGCATCATTAGGGCCTCATCTGCTCATCTGCTCGCCCTGACTCAGGCACGCACGCACCGCGACGGCTCTTCCAGCGCACAGCAGCAATCATGGAGTAACTGGTGGCTGCTTCCTGGTTCCTGGCAAACCCACGATTCCTTTATGGATAGCAGTAGCGGAAGTGAGGCGAGATTGTACATGCTAGTGAGCAATATGGCTACAGAAAGAGAATGTTGAGGGGGAATTGTTGGGATGGTGGTTTGTCTCTCTTGTGTGTGTGTGTGTGTGTCTGTGTGTGTGTGTGTGTGCGCGCGCACGTGTCAACAAACATCCATATTCTTGGACATCTGGAACACAGCTGCAACACAACGAACACAGACAGCACAACAGCGGACAAACGCTTTGCGTCTGCATGTTTGTCAGTCGATCTAAATGTCGTCTTCTCTCTCTCTTTCAGCTCCCCTGACCGACAAGCCGCCCAAGATCCTGTTTCCTTCGGAAAACAAGATTAGCAACATTGAGCTGCAGCTAGGTAAGAGCATCCTGGGACTCCCTCCAGCTTGGGGTCGGCTCTAGATCTGTGTCATTTCCAAAACGACAGGAAATGGCATGACTTTACAATTCCTTTCCAGCACACCTCTGGGCGCTGACGGCAGATTGATGATGGCACAGTTTCTTATCTGAAAAAAAAAAAAAAAAAACAACATCAACAACTACAACAAAAAAGCAATTGTAATAGTGTTTTCCCTATATGCAAATGGGGTATGCCGATGTCCCTAGGCTGTTTCCTCAACAATGGCGAGCCCATATGGCATCAGGGTTCCATACGCTGCCTTTCCACATGGAGAGGCGGCCGCAGTCAGCCACCATTGTTTGTCTTTTTTGACAGGGGTCAGAATGTGTGTGTGTGTGTGTGTGTGTTTTCCCTGACAGCATATTGCTAGATTTCTGGGCACAGTCAGTTGTCCACATGGTGTTTGCTGCTCTCTGAATGGCTAATGTGTCTGTCAGGGTGAGGGTGATTGGACGAGACGGGGGAGAGTTGGGGGAGGGGGTTGGAGTGGTCTAGAAAATAGAGTAGGTTGGTATGTGCATCTGCGCTGGTGAGAGAGGGATGGAGAGAGAGAGATGGAGAGAGATATGCAGAGAGATGGAGAGAGAGATAGTGACAGAGATGGAGAGAGTGATGGATACAGAGATGGAGAGAGAGATGGAGAGAGAGATAGTGACAGAGATGGAGAGAGAGTGATGGATACAGAGATGGAGAGAGAGTTGAAGAGAGTGATGGAGAGAGGGATAGAGACA
>JAODUG010010313.1:0-25709 GCA_027564795.1 Aphredoderus sayanus | reverse complement strand
GGTTTAGCGCCTTCTATCTGCCACAAAGAGCTAGTGATTTGGGTCATTCTGACCCGGAGTACATTACGAGGGTTAATCAGAAGCCACACCCATTTAATAGTTTTTTTATGCTTATTAATATTGTATTTTTTTTTACACACCTTTCTGCTCTCTGGAAATTGTTCGAACACCTTCCCTGAAATCTGACAGCACTTTCAGATAGGGCATCACTGTACTCTCCAACTGGTAAAGATAACACATCACATTTACATTATATAACATCCAGTATGTGAAGCTTTTTCCAAACACTATCAAAAGTAAATAAATTAAAAGGGAAACGCCTTCATTTAAGTCTGAAATTGTCCTTGTGACTGAGACCAGTGCTGTTTGGAAACTCTGAGAATTATTTTAAATCCTTCTGCCTAAAGTTTGCCAGACATTTGTGCTGGTTTTGTTTAACACAATCACAACTGGAGTTCTGTGGGCACAATAGTATTTAACACTGTTGGCCCTGTTCAAATATAAAAGGTTATTATTGCAAAGCATTTGGAAACAAATGCTTTTTATAATGACAAAAAGATAACAAACAACTACAAGTTTCCTCCATACTTACATCTATGTCTTGACCTTTCCCTCCCACTGGAAACCCTATGGGCTCTGAGCCCTCAATGGCTCCAAATGTCTACAGGGAATTGAAAGGAACATTTCATTTAAATTACCTAAATTCATACATTGTTAAGATTTGATTCATACAACTCTAGAAAAAAACAACATTAGCCAAGTTAAAAACCATGTGTAATTTGCAGTATGTATAACTATGTATATAAGTATGTATAACTTCTTCACCTTCAGCATGGACGTGAGATACACAGCAATACTTTTCACTAACATTCGGTTGGGCTTCAACTTGGCATTCTTTCTGCTGGCGATGTAGGTGTTACTTAGGCTGACCAGAGCTCTCATTTCCTCCATGACAGCACGAGTGTCCATGTTGTCACACAGAGCATCATGGATGCCACACTTCTTTTCATCAAAACTGAAAAAGAATTGTTTTGCTTTTGAGCTTGTCAAACATTAGAGCTGTAGTGTTTCCAATGCATTTTGGTACATTAGAGACATATGACCAGCACTGTGCTCTACTTACGATTGGTTAAGGGCTAGCTCAGCTGCTTCCCACTTCTGATACTGACCAGTGATGTCAGTGGGAGAGCGCAAGATGTCTTTGACATTGAGGAAGAACTCCTGTTAAGGAAATATACATAATCAGCAAAAACACACAATGTAAACGGCTAAAGGCATGACTCTTTACTTAACTTTTTACTTAATGTAATGCGACATCTTTTGTTAAAAATAAATCAAATTGGTTAGCAAACAACGACTAGTGGAATAGTGGATCCATGGGTTCATACAGTATGGCTAATTGTGAATGTCACCATTTGATATGTTTAGGGGTCACCTGATCTGGGTAAGAAGAAACCAGCATTAAAACAAACTTTGGCATTTTGTTTGATACTAATTGCGCACGCCCCTCCTCCATCACCTGAGAGTCACCCCTCTCTACCCCTCCCCGTACAGTCACATTGCCTATTGTGCAGCTGTGTTTCAAAATATGAACTGCTCTATTGGGAAAATGCATGGTTTTGGAAGCCCGATAACGCAAGGAGTCTACCTTTAATCAGCAATAGCTTATTGATCTTCTAATTGTGTTTCATCTCCTGACTAAAATGCCACGTACATTCATGAACTTCTCATACTGGACAGCTGACTCCATTGTGTTTACAGAGTAGTCCAGGGTATCCTTCCAGGAATGCATTAAGAACGCAAGACGAAGCTGGCGTGCTGAGGAACACACATAAACAAAGCAACTGTGTTAACGTGCTCTATTACTTCATTTACGCTATAGAATGACAAGCAACAAACTTCTTGTCTTTTATATAGTACTTTAAATAAACTAAATGTGAGTAGTATTCCTTAGCAGGCCATAGGGTATACAACATACAAACAAAAAACAGACACTAAAGACTCTAAAGCTGAAAGACGTGAATCCAAACAAAACCAGAGCAGTTACTAATTTCCCACTAGTGTCCAAAATCCCTCTTAATAAACCCTGATGTCCCTCGAGGATCTTTTTTAGGGACATGAACTCTTCTCTCCAAGTCCTGTAATGTCATCACACAGATTTTCATAAAACTAACTATGCCGGCAACACACATCTCTACTGTACCTCTCCTTCACTCCATTTGATACACATGACCACTACCAGACCCCTGCAGCACATTCAAAATACCACAGCCCATTTGGCATTCAACCAACCTAAGTTCTCCCATGTAACATCCCTCTTCTATAAATAGCAGTGACTACATAGAGAAAACTAACTTGATTCATGCAAAGGTGGGTCACCTGTATTCTTTTCCAGGGCATCCTTTATTGTGATAAAATTCTTGAGAGATTTAGACATCTTGCAGCCTGCAATTGTCAGGTGACCCGTATGCAGGAAGTATCTGACCCAGTGATCATTCTCGAAGTAGGCCTAAGTGCAAGAAAGTAAATGGGTGTGGTATTATAAATTAACACTGTTATAAAATAAATACAGTATCATAAATAAGAATAATCTTGCTCATATTAAAAACAATAAAACGTAATATTGACTTACCTCCGACTGAGCCAACTCATTATCATGATGGGGGAATCTGAGGTCAAACCCACCACCATGGATGTCCATAGACTCTCCTAAGATAGAGCCAGCCATGGCTGAACACTCAATATGCCAACCTGGCCTACCCTGTTAACAATAAAAAAAGCTGCTGAAATGGCAGGTTGACTATAGGCTTGCATCCACTAGGTGCAAAATCTGACAACACAGCACAACAAGACAAAGGGAGTCTCAACAAGTCTGTCTCTTCCCCCACTTGACTTTCATTGACTGAAATAAGAAAAATGGGTGACCGCCAAGAAGCACAGCATCACATAGCTATTCACTCACTCTTGCTTTGACTAATGAATTCTGATTAACGTAGTAATTTGAAAGGATGCTCACAAACAAATCCGCATTAAACCATATAAAAAGTTTAAATAATTCCTATAGAGGGAGTCACAAAAGCACATCTCCGATTAGAGATAACTTACACCTGTAAAAACTTTTCTTTTAATAAAATAGTATAGCCTAGTATTTGACCTGTAGCCTTACCATTTAGCATGGATCAAGTAAGCTAACCAAACGAAAGATGGAGTTGAAAAAGTAGTTGAAAAAGTAGAAATAACCATAAATATGTTTAGTGATTCTAGAAGCAAAACTAAATAAAAACTACAGCAAATGGGAATTAAAAAAGTAGTTAAGAGAAATAACCATAATTAATTGTACTGATCCAAAAAGCAAACAAAATAATAAGCTACCATAAATGTGAACTAAGCTTTACCTTTCCCCACGGAGAGTCCCAAGACGGTTCTCCAGGCTTGGAGGCTTTCCACAGGGCAAAATCATTCTGGGACTTTTTCTCACTCAACCTGTCAGCAGAGATGCTCAGGTCTCCTAAATGACAAACAAATGATTGACACTCTGAAGGCAAACTGATACTTGACATACAGTAACTGATCAACTTCAATAAACAAAACACAAATAGAATTGTACCCTCTCCTTCTTGTAAAGCCTTCTGATCACCAACGGCTTCAGGCACCAATTTGGCATACGAGTGTTGCTGACTGGCATCAAATTTTACAGTGTCAAAGTAAACAGAACCGTTTGATTCATACCTACAAAAAGAAGGATGCATAATAATGAAACAAGACTGTTGGAATTAAATTGTAGTGACATTTTGATTGAATTTGGTTAGCAACATTCTAACATTTTCCTTCTTACCCATAGCCATTTGAGACAATTTTCTGAACAAAGTCCACAATCTCTGGCACGTATTCACTCACCCTGGTAAGAACATCTGGGGGAAGGACCTAATTGACACAGAGATTTTCCCAAACAGAAATGACTAAATTTAATGTAGTGTAAAGTTACACTATTTGATTTAGATATTAAACTGCCCTTGTGGGTTTAAAAATAGTCTGGTTAAAACCATAAGGATTTTGCATGCTCTGCCTCTTGCTTCACTTTTTTACTCTAGTCTGGGATATTAACTGAATGCTGTTTGTCAGCTAGACGGTGCCAATAGGTGTCAATCAAGTCATTAGCAGGCAACTGGACCAGGGAGATCACTTAGAAAACATTCTTTATTCTACCTACATTCAAGGCATCCATGTCTTTGTGGTATTCTCCCTCCCAATATTTTGGAAGTATGGAAAAGATGGAGTTTTCTGTGACCTGACTGCCAAACTGGGTGTCCAGCCAATCAGCCAGCAAGTCCTTAGCATTTTCTAAAAGCATCTTAGAAATAAAAGGAACAAAAAAATAAATAGACATGGTAATTGTACCACATAATTCTAAGACAGAACTTGAGTGCTACAAGAAATTAGACAGAAAAGTATTATTATTAGTAATTCAACAAATGTTTTATTTTTTTAAAAGAATTTCATTTTTAGTTTGTTTGATACTTGCTAGTTATACAAACATAGACATGCTGTATATAGCGTTAGAATGAGGCACATCATTTGCTTGAAAACATGAAGAGACAGATGTTTAGAGGTTTAACATGCTGGCACTTTATATATATGTGTATTTCTTGTCAAAGAACACTACACTGTCAACATATTTGTAGGATACACCAGACTATAACTGTCTAATGATTCCTTGGTCTCACCTGAGCCTTAGATTGTAGGACATCTGCAGTCGACTTGCTCTCCACAGCTGCCTGCAGGGGCTCTAGTGCAGCTGTGACAGCAGCATCCAGCCTTTCAAGCATGTGCCTCTTGTCTGGGTCGGTGGTCTCCACAATCTTGGCCTGAAAAGGCTGTAAGGGGAAGTTACACACGGTTTTGTAAGGTAAACAATAAATGTAGTTTGTGCAAAGAATTCAAGGCATTTACGTTGGTCCTAAAATGGATGATGTGGCAAAAAGAAAATCTACTTATTAATGATGAGAATTTTTATATTATACTTCTCACTGCCCTCTGCTATCAGTTACCACACTGAGAAGGGCTTATTACATATTTGTTCTTACCCCTCTAGCAGTCACGACATCCTGTAGTATCTGAGAGGCTTCCGGTTTCCTCTCCTTGTACTGCTCCAACAGGTAGTTCTGTCGAGCCCTCTTGATGATCTAACATAAAATAAATGGATGTATTCTCTTTTAAAGCCATAAAGCATATTATGTAAGAATTATTTAATTAGAATTTTTAGTCCAACCTCATACTATGAATAGTTAATTTCAGTATTGTCTACAATCTTTCATAATGTTTGCAACAATGTAGACTTCAAATTAAGATACAGAGTAACCAGTTACAATGTATACATTAAAGTATGTTTTTAATGCTTTCAACAAGTACAATAGACATGGAGTGGTCCTACTTACTTTATCGTCTATGTCAGTGATATTCATGCAATAAAGGACATCGTAGTTGAAATAATCTTTCAAAATCCTCCGCAGTATATCAAAAGATATGTATGATCTGGGGAAGGGACAGATGTTGAAGAGGTTAAAATTAGGAATATATGATACATTATACAACAAAAACAAAAAATAAAAAAACAAAAAAACAGAAATAAACAGCATTCAGGAATCTAGTGACATAGAAAGGAAACTGTAACTGCAGGTGATGCATACAACAAGTAATTGTGCAGTGAAGTGAAATAAGCACATGGCTTCAAAGACCTTGGTCTGGTAATCTGTTGACCAAACCACTTTTTAAGTTACATTTACAAACATTATTGACCCTAGTGTGGGAATTCGTACTCTGTGATAGAGCCACCAAAATGACACTTGCCCACAGCAATGCGCAGCCATAGTGTGGTGTGGGGAAAACCAGAGCACCCTGAGAAAACGCTCACAGGAAGGACTCAGTGTGCCACCGTGCCTTCTGTTAACAGCCAACAGAAGGGCTACCTGTAGAAAGGCATTTACCTGGCATGTCCCATGTGAGACGCATCATACACTGTGGGTCCACAGCAGTACCATAGCACCTTATTACCATTCTGGGGAACAAACAGCTCCTGTAACATAAACAACTGAGCATTAATCTTAGTAAGAAATACACAGGCAACAAAAAAAACTTGATGTAACTTAATTTTCACATAAAATTGAGGTGAAGTGCATAGCTAATTTAAGATAAAGGAATATAAAACAATGCAACTTCAACTTCAACAAAACTTGACCTACCTTAGCTCTGGTCAGGCTATTGTAAAGTCGCAGCTGGGGAACATCCGTTCCAACAGGTGCAGACCAGAGAGGCTGTACCCTCTTTCCTTTTACTGGAAAAAAAAACAGAAGGCACAAGAAGACTATAAAAAAAACACAAACTTATTTAGACAAGAGACTATTATTGTCTCTATATATCCACAGAACAAACAAAGTTATCAGTGTGGAAAGATGCACGCACATGAGGAGGTTTGGGCTAGAGATAATGGATATCAACAACCACATTATAATGTGATTGTATGCTCTCCACCAATACAGCAAACTCCAAGATTATATTTCACCTCATCATGAACAGTTTGTCGAAAATGCATTCTCTGCTGATATAGGCCACAGCCAAAAGAATGTCACAACACATGCACTGGGAACTAGTATAAAACTGATCAGCTACTCATATAGGACACACAAAACAGATCCCTGCTTGAGTGCTCACAAATTCACATCAAGATGCATGTGTGCCGTGTGTATGACGGGATGATGATGTCAGGCTCAAGGGGCATCTTTGGTGGTTACTGATGTTTCATTAGTGATTGCTGGAATGGAATGTGTGCCATACAAATGTGGAGACTCTTGGAGTTCTATTCATTGACAGTGCAAGGAATCTGTAAACATCAAACTGTCACCAAAATACGCCTGGCTCAGAAAAATGCTCGTTTCCTTTGAACTTGACCTGATCAAAACTAGACTTCTATCCCTGCAGACATAGGGCGTTCCCAGTCTACTCACTGCTGCTCTCAGGGATGAGGTCCTGCTGTAGGGTTGCTATGTGTTTGTACCAGCGCAGAGCATGGACATGTTGTGACGCTGGGGGCCTGTGCAGGAGCCCAAAGACCTCCAGGTCTGCCTGAGAGGGACAGAACCCAGCCAGGTAGCTGCGGGAAGCCATATACTCATTCAGGGCACTTGTCAACGCAGCGTTGTCTTTTATTTGTAGCAAGGAGCTATACTTAAAGTCTGCAGAGACAAAGGGGCAAATGTTTCCAAATAATTACAGACTGAGTAAATGTTAAAACAATGCTGCATCTTTCTACGCAACACATCTGGTGAAGTGAGCTGTTGGTTCACTACTCTGTACTACCAACCTCAACGGCTAGTTATTCAGGACAGATTAACACCACCTTAAGATAACCATATTCAGTGATGACAGGTGTTTAGGAGCCATAACTGTAAAGTCGGGGCAAATAAATAAAGAATAAGAAAGCATGCAAACTGAAGATCTCAACATTGCCTCCTCCTAACGGGGGCAAATTATACACATACAAACAAGAAAGACAAAGCACACCAAATGTAACCAAAATAATTAGTCACCTGGTGTAATTGAACCAAACTTTAATAATAAGTGGCAACACCACTGACACCAACGCATCTTAACCACAGTTCTTAACCAGCGACTCTCAACCCTGGTCTGTGGCACTGCAGCCACACACATTCGCTACCCAAAAGTGAAAGTGGTAGAACCATCTTATTATGTGTGAAGTTGCAATACCATTAATAATCACATTTAACATGACGTGCACTGCAATATATAAACAAAACAATAGCTAATTACTTTTAAACAGATAGTGTTTTGATCATTGGCATTTATTATGTCTGCATAAACACCCATTATCATTAACCCATTGTGCAAACGATTAAACAATTTTATTGTGATTATATGCCTAATGTGCTGTCATGCACACTTTGCAACGTTCATTTGTTTGTTGGCTGATGACTGTACTGTTACTAGTAATAGTACTGTACAGTACCAGTAAAGACGCTTGACTGCTAACGTAGCACAAGCTACCAGTTGTTCACTGTACCGGTAACAGTACTGTGCTGTATAGTACAGTACTACTGTAGTAACGGTATTATACATATAGAAAAATAGCTGCCAAACACATAAAAATGTTCACACATAGCTTTTTAACGAATTAAATAAAACTGTGCTATTCACCTTGCTCTCCTGAATTCGACATTATTGCATTAGCGTTGAATGGCTGGGTGCTGATGCAACAACAACGTGCCCGGAATCCGGATGCGTACGACAGAACTACAAAACAGCCCACAGTCCAGCCATAGGAACTTCGCATACAGTTAGTTCTGTTTGTTGGGGACATATTTCAGCGTGACCATCTACACGGAAAGTGGCGTGTTTACATCGTTCTAGGAAATTTAAAACCAAACGTTATCGATTTTGCTTTCGTTTTCTTAAAAAATATAGACCCAACCAACTAGTGTAGTTGCTTATTTCTGTATTGTTAAAATGTCTAAAGCATGTATTGAAAAACTGACTCGCATTTATGAACGATACTGTGAGTATGTCACCAAAAACCCAGCTGCAACAGCACAACTTGAGAGTACGGTCCGAACATTATCGTACCTTATTGCAGGTGAGTGCAAATTCCATTGGCTTTATGTCTTTGATGAAATAATGCAATAATGCGTTATTTTTCATTGAGCCATAATAGAAGCATGTGTTTAATCTTGGGAATTTAGAAAACGGAATGCACGAACAGATTAAACTACCGTAATTATACATAACCTAGTGCTACAAATACGCGTATTCTGAACGGATCAGTCCATGGGTTATTTTTACTACTTTCATTTAATATAACCTGAATCTTATTTTGCAGGGAGATTTGCAGATTCCCATGAAGTATCTGAATTAGGTACGTCAATTTTCTTTTTAAGGGCTTTAGGATTCAATTGTTATATATTCTAACTTATTTTGGTAGGATCCAAAGCCACGTACATTTCTTTTCACATTAAAGGTTACCCTTGATTTTTAAATTCAAATGTCTTAATTCATAGCAATCTTTGATCAAATGTCAGTTTATGATTTAATTTTACATTTTGTGCATTGCCTTTTTCTTCTTTTGGTTTGCATCGTATCAAGTGTACTCTGCCTCCAACCTTCTGGTGTTGTTTAATGATGGCATCCTGCGCAGAACACTTAAATGCACCTTGCGTATGGTGAGTGCTGTAAGGCTGTTTTCCCATTGTCTACCGCCACACTTTATTTATTTTCCAGTGTATTTTTTAAATCCCAGATGTTTAGGTCTGGATATATGTGTCAGTGGGCAGCATGTGGACTAAACAGCCTGCTGATCTCAGGGTCCTCTTGAATGGTGCTATGAACTAATGTAGTTGCATTCAGTGGTACATTCACATGCACACTGCTGTGTTAAGGTTACACTAGTTAGAAAAATCATAAATAATTGTAAATTGTTATGGTGTTTTCACTCAATCCTTTACTGTAATACACTGGCCACGTCTGTCCCAACTGTGGGTACCTTCTCTTGTGCACCCTGCCTCAGGGTTAATTAATACTTATTATTATTATTATTATTATTATTATTGTTATTATTATTAATATTAATAATACTTATTATTATTATTAATATTAATAATACTTATTAATATTATTATTATTATTATTATTGTTTATATTATTGTTACAAAATCTGATGTAGCATAACCTGAATTCGCTTATTTTACTGCTTTGACAACCATCATGAGGCTACAGCATTGGTACGCTATTCATGCCCCATGAATGCCCCACTATTCTTAGTTACTGTTGGTAGGCATACCCTGTGAAGTACTGTAAGCTATTTACACCTGGAATGCAGGCCAATGGTGTTTATGTTAACAGTGAGAGATATTCCAATGGAAATAATAGCACACTTCTCATATAATAGTTCTGAAATATCAGAAGTAAGGACAACAAAATGCTTTTGAGATTTGTAGTTTATTATCAATATAAATCCACCGGTCTCAATCATTAAGCACCATTGACCATTCACATGAATGACATGTAGGCTAGAGACTACAGGAACAACAATGTCCTTACACAACAGAGTAAGTCAATACATTGTTTTATTTTAACATAATGTTTAGTTATGACTTCCTATAGCTTTCATTATATTTGGCTTGGTTTAGAAATTTGTTTAGCACGCCAGGATTTCTCTCGCATCGATCTGAATCTCATACTAGTAAGCGCACAGCAGGAAAGCCCAAATAAAAAAGAGAATAATAACAGAGGTAAAGTACATACTGGTTATTAGCCAGGTTTGGAAGCTCAGACACATACTATCCCTTTGATACATGTCCTGTTGTTGTGTGTCTATGCTGG
Organism: Aphredoderus sayanus; assembly: GCA_027564795.1. Taxonomy (NCBI): domain Eukaryota; kingdom Metazoa; phylum Chordata; class Actinopteri; order Percopsiformes; family Aphredoderidae; genus Aphredoderus; species Aphredoderus sayanus. The sequence continues at coordinate 15,323 of JAODUG010010313.1, read as the reverse complement.
TATCTCTCCTCTTGCTTTTCTGACATCGGAAAAGCGGAAATATATAACACCCCCAAAATTACATGCAAAAGTATGTGCACTGTTTCAGTATTTTCCCTTCTAAAAGCTTGATGCAACGTAGGATTTTAGTTTTTAAAACATTATTGTAAATGTAAATACGGAAGTTTGTTTGATAATATAGGCTTCTGCCTGCGTTGACCAGTGGTCATTCTTGTTCATCCATGTGTAGCGGGGGCCAGCTGGTAACTGCGTTAAACCTCACTCTTTGACACCTTAAAGGATGCTCTGGCCTGGCGATGTATGCTAGGGTCCATTGGGGTTTAGTGTGTCTTGTAAGAGCGTCTGCTCTTCACATGGGAGAGCCGGGTTTGCGTCCCGTTCTGAACAGACCCTGTAACACATGGTTGAATAAAAATGAATGCATTACTTTTTTAGTGTTAATCCAAACACAAATTACGTAAATAACTCGTCAATAATAGTTGTATGAGCCTAAAGGTTTAGAGGTTTTGCTCACAGCCCTCTACTAAATTAATTTCTCCTGCACCACAGCCCTGCCTCTAAAACACTGCCACACCACCCACCAGTTCAGACTGATAACAGCTATTCAAATACATTGGTAATGCAAACATCTAACTAACTGAATTCTGTTCTGTTTGGGATGTTCAGCCTGTTTCTCAGCAGAGACTCCTCACTTGGCTGTCTGTCCTAGAGTATGTTGAGGTTTTCTTGGAGATGGGAGCCACTAAGTTGTGGGGTGAACCAGGGCGCTGGCTGGTCATTGGAGTCATCCAAATTTCAAAGTAGGTCTTCAGGAGATATGTCAAAGATATGTAGGCTAAATTCTTTTATGCACACTAAACACATTTAACTGAGAATACACACAAAAACGTATTGAACTATGATTCAAAATACAATTACAGGTCTTCTTTTTACTTTAATTCCTAGGTCTATTTTGCGTATGCTTCTGCTTATGTGGTACAAATCTGGCATCCAGACCTCACCTCCTATAATTCCCCTAGACAGAGATGCAGACTTTGGTAATGAAGGTAAGTTATAGCAAGGAACGTCTATATCCTTGGATATACCAGCTTTTTTTCGTTTCCAATAACAAAAATATTGCATACCAGAATGTTTATTTAAATTTGTTGTCCGTATTTTGATGTGTCACAGAATGAATGTAATATGTTGTGTTAGCTATTAGCCAATGTGAAGTTAAATATTTGAATTGTATTCAAAACTATAAAAAAAAGAAAAATAATTTGATCAAATTGTAACAAAGTGTGAAAGAGGGCCTGCTGAATAATGTTTTTGTCTTTGTGCATAGATGACTGTCTTATGAAGAATGAAGATGATGCTTGTTTTGTAGGCCAGCGGTCAGGACGTGTCATGAGGCCATTAGGAAGTGGTATGTTTTATAGAGCTAACTGAACTGTGCTACAATGTAAACATTACCGTCATGGTGTGTGGAGAAATGTACAAAAGAAGGCATTGCAATTGCACTTTGAACATGAAGTTTGTCCACAAAGACTTGGGTATTGGGTAAGTATACTAGGTTGCTACGTTCATTCAGGTTTTGGCTTGCTGATATTCTTAATTTGAATTTTCTGAGGAGGATGTGAGATTTTGAGTCATACAATATATAAAAAAAAATACCAATTACATTTTAGTAAATCTACAATATGACACTCAAAACCTGAGTCATCAATTGCATACTGTAACAATCAAAACATATTTTACAGATTTATTTTTTTCTCATCATAAGGAACACCTGTGTATTAATCATGCTGTTTTAGTGTTAGGTATATTTTTGTTCATTTTACTTGCTTAATTACATTTGAGATACAAAAATATTTATTAGATTGTAACTTACAATTAATACTCTTTTTCCTTAAATGTATTTGACAATAGTTTTCTATCATAAACTACTGGTTTGTCATGAATTGTACACTTACCCCCTTTTACACAATCTCTCCTGGTCTTTCTTGCTGGCTATGACAGCGCCCTCCTTGCATAGCAGACTGTGGGGAGCACCACCACATGACAAGAAGAGAAGTAGCTTGAAGGAGGAGCTGCACAGACGACCCACAGACCTGGGGCTCCAGGAGACCATAGCAGAGTCCCTATACATCGGAAGACCCCTGGTACACTGTATCTTTTCACTGCCACTGGTTCAGATACAGGACTGCTTTACATTAGCCACTCAAGTCAGGTCTATATGACATCATAAAGCATAACTCTCTTCCCAGAATTCATGTAATCGTATGTATTTAGAGAACACATCAAAAAGTATGCTACAAAGTGATTCACAAAGGCAACAAAACCATCTGGATTGAAACACTGTCTCCTTTTAGTTTTCAGTTGGTCCTCTTGAACAGACAAAAGACCTTTGCCCGAGGAACTCAAAGTACATGCCAGTGTGTTAAGGTTTTAAAGGCCAGCGGTATAGCAGGGATAGAGGTTATGAAGAGACATAAAATGAATCAGATGGCAGAATTTGTTTTATTTGTTGGGAAGTGTTTCATTGTGATCATCCACTTGCCCAATTCACTCAAGGCTATTTAAGCAAACAGTTTTCCTTGATGCAATTTAAAAATATTCAGTGCTCTGTCTTGGACTTTGTGGAAAACAATCTTGGAAGCCCTGGCTCATTTCCGGAGTACTAGATGTTTCCAGGTACAGAAATACAGTATCTTGTCCTAACGGATGTACCAGCTGCTCACACCTGATGCAGTTTTCACTACACACTGAGTTGAGTGCCACACACATTAAAAACTGAATTGAGTGCCACTGAACACCACTTTGCTTGCTTTTCCTAGTTTTGGTTTGCTTAGTGACACAACATTTCAAAATCGCTGGGAGAGGGCAGAGATGAGGAGAAGAGCCTTTCTGTTGCTGTATTACCTGCTTCGCTCACCCTTCTATGACAGATATTCAGGGTAAGTGTCCCTGGCTGTCTGCTTTTTTATTTTACTTACTGTACACATTTTAATAAATAAACCCATGGATATGTGTATTTTAATTTTGTTTAATGTAGGGCAAAGATTTTATACCTACTTAGACTTCTTGCTGAGCATGTTCCAGGCTTAGGACTAGTGGCACGTAAGTAGTTACTTGTTCACACATCTCAGTAACACATTTCCATTCCATGCTGTATATGTAATGTAATGACATTCATTTCTCTGCTCAGGCCCTCTAATGGATTATCTTCCCACCTGGCAGAAGATATACTTCTATAACTGGGGATAAGACTTAACATATTTTGTTTTATTTTGTGTAAACAAACACCACAATTGTACAGGTAATGAATAATTCACTGCTGCAGGCATGCAGACAGGTCTGTCTAAAAGATAGCCCCTATTGCTGCTATAACAGATGACTTGTACATGACAGCTGGTCACTGAGCATTGCCTTTAGCCTCTGATGGTTAGTGATTTATTTTGGAGATGTCCCTAAATAGCAGCTTATCTTTTATTTAGGGCTATGTCTTGACAATGATGTCACAACACATTTTATTAGTTGAGTGAAATTATTATAATACAATTAAAATGTTGCTTTTAACCTTTGACACACCACAGAGCATATTTGTGCATGTCACAGGCATGTCTTTTGGCCTTTACATATTTTCTGGTTTGTGCCAATGCTCATACGATTAACATATTGTGCTCTAAATGGATAGTTGTTTGAATTAATAATTCACTGTGTAATTTACTTGTGATTTGTGTTTTCTGTGGAAAACATTACCTAATGTCAAGGCAGCTCCAAATTGTTTTTATCAAAATCAGAACATAATCAGAAACAGGGGTATTGGAAGACCTACTGTATTTATAGATTTGATTATCTCTACATATTTGCCTTTAGGTGGGTCAATCGTCTTTTGACATGTCAGTGTTGGCATGACAGCAAAGGGTTCAAGAAGCAACCTTGTACATTTTTACTGAATATGGACAAACTTGTTTATTTGAATTTGTGCTTTGTAATAAGGTGTATATTAAAGAATTGCATTTGTATTTTGCCTTTGATATGGTTTAATATAGAGACTTTCAATATTAAATTGCTGTTTTAACAAATGAAACAAGAGCCCCTGGATTTGCCAAGTAGTACTCTTCCAATTGTTTAACAGCAATGCAGTGCAGCGAGAAGCTAGGCTTCAACACAATTTCCTGAAAGTCAACAATTGTTAGTGCAATGCAACAGTATTGCAAGCCTACAAACCTAAATGAACTGGCTGTCATCCATATACTGTAGTGATAGCTAGTACAGCATAGAAGCAAGAATTCCCCAACTTACCTGCCTTCAAGTGTAGCAATAAGTCAAGAAAGTAATAAGACAGCAGTTTTGAATCTTTATTAAGATAATAGCTTTTATAAGCTACAAATAAATAACTCCGCTCCAATGTTAAATCCATTTATTTAATTTTTTGTACTGTTAATCTTAGGGGGACATGGGCAGGCATGGCCACGGTAGGAAACGGAAGATGACACATAAACCTATTCCACAGTCACAAAAAAAATAACGTTTATAAATCTATGACCTTTCATACAACCAGTCCGTCCCCTCCATGGAGTTCAATGATATGATTACCTTAAGTTATAGTATGTAGAGGTTGAAGTTTGAGTCAATCCATTCAATATTGCCCGATTACTTTTCAATAATATGTTAGTTTTAACAATTTGTCACCAAATCTGTTGTCTTCAATTTTTTTTACATCTAGACAAAATTAAACTAGCAGAAATGGAGTAACATTTTGTTGTCTTCCATCATTATCATTGCAGGTCCATGCAGTAAATGCATCGCCAGGACAAAAGTGTTGTGTGAGACAATACACATCTTAAACATGAGTTACACTCAACACAAAGGTCAAGGTAGCTGTTGCTTTGTTTATTATATTGGCTGTCAGTGCTTCTTGGTGTAAATGGTACTAAAGAAAATAGCATTGAGGTGAATTGAACACTGAATTCAGTTGTTTTTAATCCTGATCAAATTAATGCTGAACGGTAAAGAAGAAATAAACATTTAATGAAATTAAAATGGCCAGTTCGATATATAGATAATAGAAATTGTTTGAATCAAAACTAGTCTGATCCATTTATATGGAATAAAATATAAAACAAAATTGTCCAGTATGTTCCTGAAACCTAGGACCAAGAACAATTTTCTGATAGCAAATGACAACATGGTTTAGAAAAGACAACACCTGCCAATGGTTTCCTTTAGGAAAATAAAACTCAAATCTGCTAGAGAATGAGAAAAGAAAATACTGTCTCACTCCTTATAAATTGTCTCTAAAGTGAATAGGGGTAGGGTGTTCCTTTCCATGCAGTCGGTTCATCTCTCAGTCCAGCCCCCTTCTCTTCAGTTCAAGATGCACATTAATTAGACATTGTTGGTATGTCGTTCCACAGGTAGAGAGGCAGGTCATCCGCACTGCTCAATAGGAACCATAGCGATCCTGGCCAAACAGAAAAGGCTTATTTCCCTGGTGCATCCAGCTAGCATGATACTACATGTATTCCACATGATGTGACCATTCCAGACAAATGCATTATTGGACAGTGGTCATTTCCCTATTGAGTGTTTACATTATTGTGAGAAGATGACTGCTTCCACCCCTCCTCCACCTCACCTGAATGGTATTCATGACACCGTTGGCCAGCACCGCCATCTTTCCTGCTACAGACTTCACTCCCTGTTTGAACTGAGCCATGTCTGGGCCAGAGGGGAGCACACTGTCAAAGCCTGCCGCCCCTTGACAGGACCGAAAACAAGTGACAATGTAAATCACACAGCTGATTAAAGTGGTTTCAAACTTTATAGAACCATTTTCTTTTTACATATAAAACAACTGATACACCATGGAAAAATGTATGCATACTTTACAAACTTCATTAAATATAATTAAAAACAAAGTTCTCATTATATTTAAATCCATTGGGGAATTTTGTGTCACATGACTTGATTGAACATTCTTTAAAGGACAGCCACAAGGGAATGGTTTAGTCGAGCTGTCACTGAGAACATATCCTACCTGTCATTTTTCTTGTTAAACCAATGCACTCACTGATCACATGACAGTTTGTCCTTATGCCCACACACCTTACCCTACACTCATTTACTGTATTTATTGTTTATCTTTATTGTATTTTTTATTCTATAATTAGTACTTTTTGTATTTTATATCCTATATAATAAGGTGCCAGTGCTGCTACTGGGAAAGTACATGTCATGTATCTATCTTAGCTCTGCCATTTTACTTAACCAATAAACTTGAAAGGCAGATAAGCTGATTTATTGCCAATCCGTTACAAACACCCTAGTCTGCTCTTTACCCATTTATAGCTATAGGCATCATGCTAATGCACATTCAGACACAGACCTGCCATCGATCGATCACTGCCATCCCCAAACAAGTCAGCTGAGCTGATTGCGGTGCTGCCAGACATGCTCTCCAACCTTGTCTTGGCATCATACTGAAAGGGAGAGAAGCCTTGTACGTACTATAAGCATTAAATGGCTACCTCACATTAGTGAGTTACACAACAAAAACCTGGACAAAGTCAAGTTATAGGGAGCATTAGCATAGTCTGGAAATTAAGCCATGAAAGGTTCCATTTCATTTTTGACAACGCAAAGAAAAAATGAATGTATCAAAAGACACAACTTTAGATCAAATCCAACCAGGATCATTGCCTTTCAGCACACGCAATCTTCACCTTCAAGTGGTTTTAGGTTGCTGAGACAGGGTCCCTCACCTCTGCACTGCTCTCCCTGCCAAAGAACATGTCAGAGGAGATCGCCTTGGCATTAGCAAACTTCTGCCTGGCTTCACTGGACTCTGCCAGGGGTGCAGACACTTCAGCTTTTCTCCTGCTGGGAAGCCTGGGTCACACAGCAAAATAGTCTGCATTAGAACTAACTAGTCCAGTGGATGGATGTTGGATGTAAAGGAAGAAAAAGAACAGTGCATAACATTTCTACTTGCTCCTTATGGATAAGTGTCTGCTAAATTATCTAATTGTCTAAGCTCTTTCATGGTGATTGGAGGAAAAGCACCAACACATTAAAATACATGATTATAGATCTTACACACGAGGGACTGAAGGACATGCCTGTCTGTACCTCTCTCCTATCGGCTGTATGCTGGAGATGGTAATCTCCTCTTTGGGGTCCTCTTTCTCCAGGGCCCAGGACGTTGTAAAGGAGGCAGTTCCAGTCTCATCCCACCGGGACCCAAAGGAGTCTCCCACAGTGAAAGGGTTGTCCTTGTACCTGCAAGTTCAGTTGTCGTGGTCAGCACGATGAGTAGGCATGGTAACCATACTAACAGCACAGGATAGATGATACCAGGGCATTTGACACACAGGTGAGAAGAGGCTCCTAACAGGTTCATACTTGGGAGGCCCAGAAGTGAATCCGGTGTCATCAAACATGTCCAGCTTGGAGCGGGAGGAGGTCTTGACCCCCACGGGGGTCTCCTGCTCAATCACCTGCATCTCCGACATCACCGAGTGAGACACGGCGCTGCAACGGGGGACACGTACACAACACGGGGTGAACCTCCCGCCCACGGGGGAAGAAAGGGACGCTACGGTGTCTGATTTACGCGAGTACATTAGCTGCACCTCCTGTTGCCAAAGCCCATTCCCAGTCTCTCCGCCTGCTCCCTCTTCTTGCCCTCCATGTTCAGGATCGTCTTCTCCTTTATCTTCCTGTCGATCTCCAGCTCTTTGTAGGCGAGGCGCATGGAGGCCACTCTGCATCCGGGACAAGGAGACAATGAGGGACAGGCACACAGAAGGATCATACCCATCTTGGTTTGGCTGAGCTCGTTTGTGGCCTTGTGTTACATCAACATGGAAACCAGGCTAAATGTTAGGTAGAAGAACATTTATTATCACATTCAAGTTTTAAAAATGGATCACACAAAAATGCTTTTTTTTTTTAAATCTTTTGTTATGGACGAGGAAGCATACATTCTATCTGAAAACAGCATACGTAACAATGTTTTAATAAAAGCAGGGCTGGATGAGTGCAGTTTTCAGGTTAACAAAAACAGTGACACTTGGATACATTTATTTCGCGTCATGCTTCTTGTATTTATAGGGAACGAACCCTGCAGAAGCAGAAATACTGACAGGAGCTCAATGGACAAATTCCCAGAAACAATTGAGCTGGGGACAGGAGCTAAGAGACTGTGACCACAACAGCTTCCTCCCCAGAGGATACTAATGCCAGGCTTACACCAGATGACTCCTAAAGAAACTTCATGGTGACAAAATAAATGCATGGGAATAAGGGGTGCACAACAGCTGCTATTCAGAATGTGCAGTGATTGGATACACTTACATGGATTCTTCAGCTTGTTTCTTAACCTCGGCCACCTGCTCTTCTCTGAGCTTTTCGGCCACCAAGGCCTGTTTCTCAACCTCTGTGAAGTTCTTGCTGCTCACCTTCTGAGCACCGAGGCCCTTTTTAGCACCAAGCTGGTTGAGGAGATTACAATAAAAATGTATAAAGTTGGGAACGTAGGTGTCTGTAGTAGTAGTAGTAGTGGTGGTAGTAGTAGTAGTAGTGGTAATAGTAGTAGTAGTGGTAGTAGTAGTAGTAGTAGTAGTAGTGGTAATAGTAGTGGTAATAGTAGTGGTAGTAGTAGTAGTAGTAGTAGTAGTGCAAGTCCAAAAACAAGGACTGAACTTTATTGCAGCTCTAAACGAGAACATCTTAAATTACAGATGCACATATATTTTGCTGCATGTTTATACATTAGGCAGTGCATTTAAAAAACATCAGTAGCTCACCCCTTTTTTAGCAGCCAATGGTTTCTTTTTCCCAATGATGGAGGGCTTCACATCTGTGATTCAAAATGATTGTGTGAAAGCTCTATTAGAAAGCCATATACAGTATATAGAGTAAAACAAACACCCAGGAAGAAAACATTAAGAAAAAAAAAACATCTATACCAATAAGCTCAAACTCCAACAATATACATGTGAAATAAAAACACTGTCTGTCATCCAATGCCTAATATGGTAGGGGAACATTTTTAATTGTCACAAGGTTTCACTAACCAAACTGAACCCAGCGACATGAATTCAAACACAAACCAATGTAATACAAATACCTGGGATTGTTATAATTTTCTATGTTAAAACATTTAGGTGCTGAATTTCTTTACATTCACCTTTCAGATAAGCCACATCATAGTATATGTGTGGGGAATGGTAATAATGATACACTGAACCCTCCCCATTAACCAGAGGAGCAAACACATTTCTTCATGTGTGTGCAAAACATAAAAAAGCAGCCTTCTTTTATGAAACACTATTGAGGTGACTTTTTCTTTTCCATATTTTTAGGACAGTCTCCCAGATTGCTCAAAAACACTATCTACAAGTTATACATATATAAATAATCTAAAAATATATATAGCCAAAATAAGACGCATGATTGGAGTTTGTTAGTTGTGAATCACACATACAGCCATGCCTTTTAAAATAGCCAGCCAAACGAACAGCAGCTTGGCAAATTCAATTCACCTTTTGGCATCAATGGCTCATATGATGACAAACGCATGGAATCCTCTACAGGATGAATAACAACAAAACAAATGTATTGAAAAAACACAGATGATGTACTTACCACTTAACTTTCTACTTTATCGTTACATGTCACCCAATATAATTTGTCCACAATATTATTTAGCATTGTACATTTAGCACATACACAATAGCTAAACCGATTCTTTGCATTTTACAGTAGTTAATCATGTGGTGGTGAATTAGTATCCAAACACTCCACTACAGATAATTGTCAAGTTGACAAATATGGTACAAACTAAGATATTAAAAGTGATGACGTAACATTGCAAATATAAGTATTAAGCAGCCAGAATAACAAACTGGCTGAAATGGAGATCATAATGAACTTACCAATAGAAGCTTTAGGTGATGTGCTCAGTCCCTCAATGCTTGGTCCTTCTTCTGGCACTAGAAATAACAGAATATAATAAGTAAAATGAACTACTTGAACTATTAATTACCACCTTCCATTAATAAATAACATCTGCCATTTTTGATGAAAATCTTTTGACAAACTACTGAAATAAGTCAAAATCTTGTTCAACTTTAAAGTTTTGTTTATATCTATTTGATGGCATAATTTGACTGAATTTACCCTTCAGGAATCAACAATCTATATATTCCACAAGAACAGGTTTATTTATGACTAACGGTTGTTGGTGGCTGCTGTGTCCATTAGTTGCATGCCGACAGTGGATCCATTTTGCTCCTGCTGGCCAAGAGGCGCCATGTTCCAATCAGCAGACTGAAAACAGAAACAGAAAGTGTTTGTATATGTATGCCTATGTTCAGACAAAAAGCCCTATGCTATTGTTTTATTCCACATCAACTTGACATTTTACTTTGCTGAAAAGACAAATCTCTAATTTTGAAACCTATCCCTTGAACCTGTGCATGCTCTTGGCACCATTCGTATTCTAGTGTGAGCTTGTCCCAGGCTTCAGCCAAACCAGTCCTCACCTTGTCTAAATATTCCATCGATATGAAACAACTTTAATATTATTGTGTGTCTTTATGTTCAATGCTCAATAGGGCTGCACGATTAATCGAAAAGATCTCGATCTCAATTCATACCACTATGCGATCTCATTTCTACATGAGAATGATTCTGCTGGACTCCAGCTGCATCAAAACAAGCTCTCCTACATCCGTTGACAAATCACAATATGCCGTAACACCATTTGATGCAGAGCAGCAGGAAATAAATGGGTAGGCCTACTACATGTCATGTCAACTGTAAACTGCATCTTGTGTACGTCTAGCACACACGCAGCACTGCCCTCTCAAAGACAGCGGTAGAAATTCACTCCCACCCTCTTAAAATCAGATATTTCCATGGTATAGGCTACAATTATAGATACCACATAACACAGATGTTTTTCTGAGCCCACCCTAGCCACCCCTTACCCAGGCTACTTTCACCAAATAGCCTGTGATGCAAAGTTTAGTTTGTTGATCTCAATTCTAAGCAAGAAAATCGTGATTCTCAATTTTGCCAGAATCGTGCAGCCCCAATGCTCAACATGACAATTATCAGTTTTAAGCAATGTAAGCCTACAACAGTATTGTAAACCTGTGTAAAGTATGTATTTTTCTTTCTTTCTATACTATCAATATTTGTAAACCATTTCAATATGCTCATTTCATAATTTCTGCTTAAACCTTATTAATAATTTTGAATCAAATAATACAAATCAACAAATTCCTCACTTGTTAGTTGTAGCCCATAAAAGATCACCTTTTATGAAAAATGTATTTGCAGGCCTTTGTGTTAAAACAAACCTGTGTGTGCTCAGCAAAGAAGTCTGCCTCTTTCTTCTCAGAAGTTGTAGTTTGAGCACTTCCCCCAGAAGACTCTATCCACAACTGCAAAGAACACAGTAAGGGCATTATTTGTAATACAACACCACATTTCTCTTAGCACAATTTTGTTTTTGTAGTTGAAACTTGCAAAATGACCATCAAATTTAAGCACAACAGTAGAGTAATCATACATGCATCATAAATTACATAGTCTGGGTAAGACAAATATAAACAAAACTCACATCTGTGCCATATTTGGACAATGCAACATTGGCTTGCTGTTTAATCTTCTCACGGTACATCTGCGCTGCACGACTATTGTACTTGGCATTGGTGTCATTTGTTGAGCAGCCATGCTGACGAAAGAAGGCAGTCTTCAAACACAAAAAAGGAGAAATTAACGTGATGCATTTTCTTTTCCTTCCTGTTAAGTTTGAATATGTTGAAACAAAATGTATGTTTTAATATGATAATTACATTATCTGAACATATTAAATCACATTTTCATACATGAACCACACTATTGATTAAAGTAGTTAAACAAAACTGAATTCCCTTAAGAAAGATATTTAAATATATCTTGCTAGACAAATACATCTAGTACAGTCTTATTACATACCGCATTGGCATTGCCTCCAACCTGCATACACCTAAGCTGAAACCAGTTCCAGTTGGAGTCTAGCTCTGTGGATCTAAATGGAACACAGTATTATCTAAGTTATGTATACACCACCAAAAACTCATTGCACAGATAAATGTATTATTAGCGCTCAACAATTCAATAAGCAGTGAGCTATTCCACGATTTAAAAAAGCTATGTCTGCAGTTAGACGTTAGAGAGCATATTATCTAGCCAATCAGCTACATCATCTTAATCTTAATTCAGATACATCATCTTAATCTTAATTCAGATACATCATCTGACAGCATTACTGTTTATAGAGATTCATCTCTAGCATACCTGATAAAACTGAGGTGGACTCCCAAGGAACGGTGGATTCCAGAGCAATCAATGCACAAGAACACACCATATGTAATGCTTGCCCAACTAGGATTTTTGGCTGCACAGTCAAAGCATGCCTATGTAAAAACAAGACGTTTTGATAACATTCAGTGTAGTTTTAGATAAGACACTATTAACAATAACGATAATGTTAGATAAGGAGACATTACTGCATATAGCCTATTTTGGATGGCTACTGTACGTTACTGTTCTGGAGATTGTCTGGCCTCAACTAATACAGGCTGTATAAACCCACCCCAACTAAATTACTTTTTTTTTTAATCATTAATTTTCTCAAAACGAGCAGCCTCTTTGACATATATTAGACACAACACTGTCCATTTTAAATCATAATGTTACTGTACTGCCCATTACAGTACAGTACTGTACAGTAACGTACTTTAAAATATCTTAATGTTTGATATTTCTCTGAATAGATTGGCTTACTCTAGTTTATATTGTTAATAACAACAACGTTAGTTCTTAAGCTTGGTTACAAACACGCTGTAAACCTTCTTCGCCAGTAAGCGTAAACCGTATACGTGGCCTTTATGTTAGCTACAGTATATCGCTTACCGGTAGACAGCTCAACCTAGCTAACGATTCTGCCTGCTTGGGCCTACGCGGCTATGGTTATGTTGTAACATCCTACATTTACCTTTCTTACAGTTACAGCTTATTACTTAACAGAATAATGAAACAAACAAACCAATAAAGGTGAAAACAAAAAGCACCGATGGACTGTGTGAAATGGTGTTACCTTGTTTGTGGGAAATGATCTTAATCTTTTAAAAATCGTAAGGATTTCAGTCTTATTTGGTTCAGTAGCCATCTTGCCACTTTGACAATTAACGCTGACGTAACTACGGATCGGACCAGGTCTCAAAGGTAACACACTTACTGTTCCGTATATGACTATTTTATTGTATTTTATTTAATAACATCGCCACACTACAAAATTATAGGCAAGCCCACACAGTAAGCAGGTAGTAAGCAGTCGTATATTCTAAAAGTAAATATAGCATGTATGTAGATTTTTAATAGCAAAAAGCTATCTACCCATCAATGTGAAGTCTACATTATGAGTTAGACCCACATATCTCAGGCAGAAATTTACACATTTTATATATTTATAGAAAGAGAAGACCAACAACGTAATTTAAGTACTTTGGGATTGTGTGCAAATACTAAGGCAAATACAATTAAAAATAATAAAAACAATTGAACTGAAGAGTAAATGTGCTAATAGAAAACATAGGATACACTAAATATAGTCATAGGCTCTTGACTTCTTATTACAAACTAATTCATGGTTTAGTCATAATGCAATAATCTACATTTTGTTATGTTCTATATATAAAACGTCCTATTATTGGAAGCACAAAATAGCATTATACCCTACAGCCAAAGAATAATCAAAATACAGTCTATAGATTTGATACATGTGTAATGTATCTTGTTAAATTCCTTCAGCCAATGCTAAACTGGTTATTCCAGTTAAAAAAAATAGGCTTACGGGATTTTGAACTGCAGCTACGATAGAGATTTTGCCATCATGGAAACAACAACTGCTGTTTGGCTTCTATTTTCACTGCTGGATATAGCTTCAACTCAGTATTATGGAGAAAGTATAAATTTTATGACTCCTCAAAAGGACAAGGATGGTAATTTCGAGGTATGGTCTTTCATACTAATCTGCCATATACTTTCTTATATTTTACAGTTAAAACGAAACAAAAACAATCATAATAAAAAATAAATAATAAAAAAAAGCTTATGAAATTTGAAGTTAATTGTTTTTAGATTAGCCTATAATTCTAATGTTATGTATTGGGCTAATTGTAATAGCACAGGCATTCAAATAATAATCATAAATTGGGCTCTGTTATCAAGCACTTAACTTAAAGAGTATCTCAATTTTGATCATAAAAATATTTTCATAAGCAATATCAAGGAAACCTACCATTCTTCCTGATGTATTTCACTTGCAGTTTATTTAACCAAATCCCTGTAATAATACATACAACAGGGCAATATTTTGCACTCAATCAATATATTTGATAAGTTATTTAATATTGTACATTTTACTTTATGCAAAAACTAACATCAATTCTATTTTTTAAGCTGTTTTCTGAATATTTTCATTGTGTAATGATTTTTTCCCCGACCTGGCAGGTGAGATTCTGTTATCGAAGTAATGGAAGGGGAACCTGTGAAAAAAAGCTTTTCTCCAACAGCACCAGCTGTGCTAGATTTGAGAACACAGGGGCCCTGACAACAGACAATGACAGGCAAGGAAAGTGGTGCCAGGCAGAAGGAAAGGGCAAAGCAACAGTTGTAAAGAGTTCAAAATACTTGACTCTGAGGTATGTTTATTGCTTATTTATTTGGTATTTTTTATTTAACAGTATACAGTACATTATACAGTATATGTAGCCTATAATAATTAGTAGGCTATTATAGTGTACCTTTAGGCCTATTGGTATTAAAAAAAAGTTCTCATTCAAAGTATAATCATTTTACAAGTTTAAATGTGTTGTCACATACAAAATCCACAGGATTGCAATGCTGTTTTCAAGTAAGTAAATTACAGGTCTGCAAAAAGTAGTTGGGATAAGGGTGTCAACTCTCATTCCAACAGTACATTTAAGGGTATTAACTTAGGACTGATATACAGTATAACATTGTATACAAATTAAAACACTAAAGAGGACCTGAGTTTCTCAACTTTAGTTTAGTTGCTTACTTAAAATACAAAATCAAAGCTACAAAAGCCCTAGTCTGTAGGCTATAAATATTATATTCAAAAGTTTAAATTCAAAAGTTATAGTTCATGATAGATTACTGAAATAAGGATTTAGATATCCCTCGTAATGTACTCCGGGTCAGAATGACCCAAATCACTAGCTCTTGTGGCAGATAGAAGGCGCTAAACCTAATTT